>RJWM01020121.1:19198-37755 GCA_004363535.1 Dasyprocta punctata
AACCGGAAGATAGAAGCTTGACAATGGTTGCAATATTGCGCATCGTTATCTTTAAAATGGTTTCTTACATTAACAGATATAGACATGCAAGATTGATCTAATCATATGAGTATTAATTGTTCTTTCTCAATAACGAATACATTCAGCAGTGTTCTTTTTAGTTATCTTACATATACATATATACAGGTTTATATCTTTTACTCTTCCCTTTTCTTTTTCCGCCCATTCCCTTCCCAATTATCTTTGCTCTTTGAGCTGTTTTTTACCCTTCCATAGTATTTATTGTAGATTTTGAATCATATATACTTTTCCATGTCTTACACTAGGGAGACAAGAATATAGTTTTTTTAATTTTAAAAAGCAAAACAGAAAAAGGGTAGAAATAATACAGAATTTCACAAAAAAACCAGGAATCAACATTAGCTTAATATATTGCATATAGTTATCTTAGAAGTAGTTGTTCAAGTTACAAGATTTAGGCATGAAAAATGATGAGACAATCAAACAATGACAGCACAAACTATTCTTTTTGATGAACTAACAGAAAATTAGTATTATAGTTGTCTATCTTGCACACTTATACATACATTCAGTTATATGTGTATAACTACATACATATAATCTTTTTCTTCCATTTCTCCTTTCCCTATCCCAGTTGTTCTTTAATTTTGAGCACTTTGTTTCCCTTTCATTATTACAATATCCATTGTACATTTTGGATTTTATTACTCTCTTCAGTTTTTTATTGTTATTATTATTTATCTTTTACACTAGGGAGACAACATGATATTTACAAATGTGAGTCTGAGTTCACTTATGAGTATAGTCTCAAGTTGCCTCCATTTACATATAAAAGCCTCACGATCATCCTTTTTTATAGCTGAGTAATATTCCATTGTATAAAAATACCACATCTTTTTCATCTATTCTGTGGTTGGTGGGCATTTTGGCTGTTTCCAAGATTTAGCTATTACAAATTGTGCTGCTATAAACATGGGTGCACATATATCGTTGTGACATGACATTTTCAGTTTTCCTGGGAAAATACCCAGGAGTGGAATGGCTGAATTGAATGGGACTTCCAATCTTAGTTTTTTGAGGAATCTCCATACTGATTTCCACAGTGGCTACACCATTCTACACTCCCACCAACAGTAGAGAATTGTTCCTTTTTCCCCATAGCCCTGCCAACATTTGTTATCAGTTGATTTCTTTTCTTTTCTTTTTTTTTTTTTTTGTGGCACCAGGGATCGAACTCACAACCTCGCACCTGCCAGGGCAGGTGCTTAAGCCACTGAGCCCAACTCCTGGCCCTAGTTTTTTGAGGCAGGGTCGCACTATGTAGCTCAGGCCGGTCTTGCACTCGTGTTATAGCCCAAGCCAGCCTTGAACTCACAATGCTCCTTCTACCTCAGCCTCCTGAGTGCTGGGATTAAAGGCGTGCACCACCACGCCCGCCATCAGTTGATTTCTTGATGGCAGCCATTGTTTCAGGAGTGACATGGAATCTTAGTGTTGCTTTAATTTGCATTTCTCGGATGACCAGTGATGCTGAGTGTTTCTTCATGTATTTATTTGCCATTTGTATTTCTTCATCTGAGAAGTGCGTGTTCCTCTCAGGTGCCCATTTTTGGGTTGGGTCTTTGAATTTGGGGGGCCTGATGTTTTTCAGTTCTTTATATGCTCTGGATATAAGTCCTTTGTCTGAGGGACATTTGGCTAAAATTCTGTCCCATTCTGTGGGTTTTCTTTTCACTTTGTTGGTGATTTCTTTTGAAGTGCAAAAATTTTTTAATAAGATGAGATCCTAGTTGTTGATTCTTGCCATGAGGTTTGTCTTTTGTTCATGAACTCTTTGCCTACCCCTATGTATTCAAGATTTCTACCTATCTTGTCTTCAAGTAGATTTAATGTTTCTATTTTAATATTTAGATGTTTGATCTATTTTGACTGTAGTTTAGTGCATGGTAGTAGACATGGGTCTAGTTTTATTCTTTGGCATGTGGAAAGCCAATTTTTCCAGTACCATTTATTAAAGAGGCTATCTTTCTTCCGGTGAACATGTTTGGCCCCTTTGTCCAATATAAGGTGGCTGAGTGTCTTTGTAGTTGTATTTGGATCTTCTAATCTGTTCTACTGATTCTCAGGTGTTTTTTTTGTTTTTGTTTTTGTTTTTTTTTTTTTTTTTTTTTTTTTTTTTTTTTTTTTTTTTTTTTTTTTTTTTTTTTTTTTTTTTTTTTTTTTTTTTTTTTTTTTTTTTTTTTTTTTTTTTTTTTTTTTTTTTTTTTTTTTTTTTTTTTTTTTTTTTTTTTTTTTTTTTTTTTTTTTGCCAGTAGCATGCTGATTTTATCAGTGTAGGTTTGTAGTATAATTTCAAGTCAGGGATTGAGATGCTTTCTGCCTTGCTTTTGTTGCCCAGAATTGCCTTTGCTATTCTGTTTCCAAATGGATTTTAGAAATGTTTTCTCTAAGTCTGTAAGGTATGTTAATGGTATTTTGATTGGGATTGCGTTAAATCTGTATAACAGTTTTGGGAGTATGGCCATTTTCACAGTGTTGGTTCTTCCTAACCAAGAGCAAGGAATATCTTTCCATTTTCTAGCATCCTCTTCAATTTCCTTTTTTAGAGCACTATAGTTTTGTTACTTTTTGAATTCTTTCTTTGCCTTGTACTTTTCACAGGAGTGAATCATTTTTGACTAAGTCTGTTCAGGCTTTTTTGAGCTATTTGTATTGGATATAAATAAGATTTGAAGTTATCAGCAGCTTTTTTGTTGAATAGGTTTTTTCTTAATGCCTTTTCCTTTCTCTTTTTAGAATACTCATAATGCAAAGTTTGTGCTTTTGCCTATCATCTCTTAATGATATTCCATAATTCTTGAAGGTCTTATTTTTTATGGGTTATTTGTGTTGGTCTGATTGAGTTATTTCAAAGGACCTCCCTTGGCGTTCAGAACTCTTCTGCCTGATCTGTTCAGCTGTTGAGGTTCTTGACTGTACTTTTAATTTCATTTATTTAATTCTTGAGCTAAAATTTTCGTGAATTTTGTCTTTTGTCCTCTCTGTCTCAGCCCGATGTGGTGACACAAGCAGGTACTTAACATCAGTGTTCAGAGGCAGAAGCAAGAGAATTATCAATTCAAGGCCAGGCTGGGCTGTACAGGGAGGCCCTTTCTCAAAAACAAACAAAAAACTCTCTTTGCTGATCATTGATATCATGAATTGTTTTCCTAATTTCATTGAATTGTCTGTATTTTGTCTACTTAGTTAAGTTTCCCAGAACTTGTTATTTTGAACTCTTTTTCAGGCAATTAGTTGACCCCCCCCTCCTTTCCTCTTTGGGGTCCATTACTGGATAGTTATTGTGTTCTAATAGACGTATCATGTCACCTTTTTTTTTACTCTTCTGGTGTTCCTATATTGATATTTATGTATCTGGTGGATCAGTTGCTTCCACTCATTTTATAAGATGTCTTTTAGAGTAAAGGGCTTTGTTCTGTCATTGTGTCCTAGGGTGTTGATTGGAAAGATGGCACTCGCTCTTTTCCAGGTGGGCACTTTAATGTAGGGTCTCTGTATCTTCTTCAGCTGTAATCACTCTCAGTGTCTGCAGGATGTCTCAGGTGCTTAGGCTTTATGGGTGGGGGAACTGTGCATCTGTCTAGCTGGGATACAGGTCTCTTAATATGGGAAGGTTTTTAGCAGTTCCATATACAGAATGTGTCAGTCTCTGTGGGTTGCTTGGGGACAGGGCTACCCTGTTGGGTATGTGTGTGGCATATAACTGTTACCTGTTAGTGTTGAGGTCTACATGGGGACAGGGCCACAAGGGGACCAGGCCACACCAGTGGGTCCAGACCAAGAGGTGCCTGTCAGTGTCTGAGGGCTCTGTGAGTGACTGACTTCATGTGGCCTCCAAGGGGCCAGCCTGCTAAAGTAAGGTTACACAACTGATTCCCAGAGTTTAGGTTGGGCAAGGCCAATTGCCTGCTTTTCAGGGAGTTAGTAGGCTAGTCTTCTACAAGAGTCACTCAAGTGCTTTTTGGGGATGTCAGATAATGGGTGAGGATACCTAGTTGCTCCTTAGGGCCTTTGACAGGCTGAGCCACTCAGGGTGGATGCTCCTCTGCTGCCACGACCCACGCAGCTCCTGAGGCTTAGGGTGAAGGACCGCAAGAGGATGAGAAAAATAAAGGAAGAGACAAAGCTGGGGTCAGGTGGAGCCCTTACTCTCTTGATGGGAGGAAAGGTACTGCTCAACCAATGCTGTGTGTTTATTTATATACCCGGAAGGATGACCTCAATTTCAGCCCCTCTGCTTAGCAACCCAGGCCTGGAATGTTTAGGAGCCTCCTGTTTTTTCTGGGCTGTAGCAACTTTTTCACATGGTTGACCCAGGTGCTCTTTGTTACTTTGGTAAGGTCATGTCTGGGTCATTTTCCAGCTTCAATGGCTCCCAACATATCCATCTTTTTTGTTTTATTGTTGCACAGGATGGGTGGTCAGTTGAAGCCGGAGGAGCTGTGTCGGAGAGCTCTGAAGAAGATCTTTTTAAGTGCAGCCTGAAGATTTTAAGTCCTTGCATTCCACAATTGCAACCCTGTGTAGTCCATTAATCCATAACTGTAGTCAGCTACCAGTGTAGCTGGCAATTGTCAGAAGATGTTAGTGATTTGAGTTTCTATTATAACATAATACTTTAGCATTGTTTTATATACCTCTAGTAGTTGTACGTTTTCTGCAGGATATTCAAGACCGAATTAAGGTGAGACCTGTTTTAAAAACAATCAGTTTTTGGTTATTTATCAAGGTCAGTTAAATCTCCTTGAGAAATGTCTTGGAACCCTACATAGCACCTCTTAGTTCTTGTCAGTGTCAGCCATTTGGATGAATCATGGCCATTGCTTGACCAAGTTGATTTCTGTGAAAGCCTGGGAGAATTTTTCTCCTGGTGACTCTCTTTAGACACACCACATACCAATGATCACTTTCCTCTGTGGTCTCATAGTCTCATTGATCAGAAGACCAGGGACTCGCTGAGTATTGGATGTCACAGCAGAGGTTCTCTAATGTCCTGGGTCCTCATTGACCTTGGAGGGATAGGTCCAAAATATTGGCTATCCTCTTAGCCCATCTGTCTCTCCAATTGTTGGTCTCCAAACCTCAGTTGTTGAACATCCAGAAGAAAAGATTGTAAACAGTACAATGTAGTAGAGGCAGAAAGCATAACATTATCATCTTATCTAAATGTTAAACATCCTAGAACATAAAATAGAACCATTATTTTTTTAAAACAACCATGGATATCCTAACATTTGAATACCTGTAGAATGTTAACAAACAGTTACATATTTTACACAGAAAATTAGAAAGCAAAACCATACCTAATGTTGTAGCATGACAATTATGATGACTTTTTTAAACACACTTGAAATCTGAATTTTTTTTTAATGTAAGATACCCACTTTATGGTCAATTGTCCTTACCCAGTACATAAAGCTTTTACCTAACATGTTGACCTGTAGCAGGATGTACATCTCACAAGTTTTTGTTAAAGACAGAGGTCTGAATCTGAAACAAAAATTTGTCACCATAAACAATCTGTTTTACATTTTTGAAGACCTATACATCCGGAGGCATGAATACATAAATATACCATGAGGCTAATAACACTCTTTCATAGCCATATGAAACCTTTGTATGGGCATTTCTAAGTCAAAAACCTTACTGTATTATTTCTTTTGATAATGACCAATGTGAACATATTACAATAATATTTTATACAACTTTAGTTGGGGTGTCTCCCTTAAGGTTATGGAGATCACTGGGGCCTCCAATCAATGAACAAGAACTGGTTAAAAATGTTACTAGGCAGCTGCTTTCTTATTCATCAAATGGAGTCCCATCCGATAATCTTTCCTGAAAAGGATTTTGTTTACTCATCTTAATAATTTTTTGATGACTTATGAAAACCCAGTTATAACATTGAACACTTTTGTTGAACAATGAGAGACTCTCAAGTCCATAATAAACAACAATATATATTACTTTTATACAACCAATTTTAGCAACATTTGGACTAACTGGGAACCCAGGTGGAAGCATGTTTTTTAAGTCTATTATCCAAATTAAACTTTGATTAAATGATCCAAGAATGTAAAAAAAAGGAGAAAAAATTGTTGAGCTCAAAATAAAAGGAACAGCAGTTTACAGAATGGACAAATGGACAAACATGACAGACAATCTGTACAAATTTGAAAAGACATAGAAATAAACAGAGTTGCTGGTGTCCACAAGAACTCTCTAAGTTCCTGGGGGCTATTTATACATTTGTATCATGCCCCTTTGCTGAACTAGCTCGCTTTTTATGACCCATGTCCTCGGGGTTGGAACACCTGTCGTGTCCAGCACCCCATGCCCTCAGGGCATTTCTTAGGTGCTCCGTGCCACTTGGGCACTCCTGTACAGGCACTTGTGCTCTCAGCTCCACAGGTGTGAATGATCATTAGCTCAGCTGACTCCCAACAACACCTTAACAGGCTGGACAGACAAACAGATACACAGGCAGACTGACAAACATCTTACACAATCAGGGTGCACTCAAATATATTTTAGACAAATTGAATTACCCTGATTTTTACAGTCATAGAATTTGTTATTATAACTAGACTAGTCAGATTTATTGTAGGTCAGTTAGCAGAGATCTCTTAGAATTTGGAAAGGACAAAATCTTATCTGTAATTAACATTTTTATCATAGGACTTAGCATACCCTCTTGTCATCTATTTCGACCTTTGGTTTTATTTTTGGTTACCACCTCCTGGGTATCCTGGGTCAATTAAGGTTGGCTCTAGCTTCATCCTTTTCTATCAGTTGTGGCATGGTCTCCGAGGCATCACTGTCATAGGACTGTGCATATGCTGCTTGAGAGGTGGAATCAACTCCTTCTCTGGGTTTGGATCCATGATACAGCTGGACAGCACACTCTGGCACCCAGATAAGCCATTTAGCATTTCCTGGAAGGAGATAAGCATACCCTCAACCCTAAATTAGCACTGGACTGGGTGCTTTGATTGTCCTTAATGGCGATCTTTCCAAAGGACTCTTCTTAACCTTTATTTGATTACATTATCTTTCTGCTACAGTAATTACATCTTTATTAGAATTTTAAAATTTTAAATGGTATATACTGCCAAGTGAAATCTATTATGAGGTGAACTCTCCCTTTTGTTTTTTGAAATTTAAATTGTGAGCACATTTAACTAGTGTTAGACCCGAAGATTATAAGGAATTTTTGTGGTAAGGCATAGAGAAAAAACCCCTGCATTTTGTATTTAGGCACTTTGGGCTGTCTCTTGCTGTCAAGACACACAGGTTGTGCTCCTGCTTTGGCGTAGAGGCCCCACTATTGTTGGGGATGCAAGCAATAGTGCAGTGTAAACTTTTGATGCATAAAGCATGTATAGGTGATGGGAAAAACCGGGTTGGCTTGGGCACACCATAGCCGTGTCCCACTTCTGAACCATGTCCTGCCTTCTGGCCTGGGCCGAGTGCTGCAGTGCTGCCAGCAGGCTGGCCACTGAAAGGCTTGGCAGGCCCCAGGGGAATTTTCTCCTCAGCATGCGAGAGGCAGGGCTGCAAATCTCAGCTCCGCAGCACAGGACCCACCTCACAAGCCAGGCCAGGCCCCCCCCAGCAGAAGTTCTCTGTGCCTTATACCACTTACATGTATTTTTATTTTTTTATTACTTTTTTTTTTACATGTATTTTTAAAGGCAAAATTCTGAAATGGTTTTAGACCCTGATGACTAGAAATCAAATTTTGGGATGTCTCTCTGACTCATTGAAGGAAGTCTCCTCCACACTCTTGTGGCTACTAGTCTAAATTGATCACAAATTTGTAACTGAAAAGCAAGTCAATTTGCATGACAGTAAAGATAGTCTTTGCATCCCTCCAGGTTAAATCAATTTAGCACTTTTGCAAGGTTGAGAAACATTGCTCACACCTGTAGACCTGTAGTTGCCACATCCAGAGGCCATGCCATAGGCCAATGGCACTGGGCAATAATTGAAGCTTTTGTTCCTGAGTCCAAAAGCCCTTTAAATGCTTTTTTCTTTAATTATCAATTTTATCTAAGGGTGATCCTGCTTAATCTGCTGAACCCAGTAAGTATCAGAAGACCTAAAACCCTTAGATACCCTTTATTTACAGAATATCCAATTTTTGTCAAGGGAAGAATAACCAATTAAGCAATACAAGAATCTGGGGGAGATTTGAACCCTGTTTTGAGTAGACTGAGCCATAACCTTGATTTCCCCTTGCAGCTGAAACAACCAACATTGTTTCTTCATCTCTTTTGTCTGGGCCAACCTCCAGGCTTGGTGGAGCTCTTTGGTTCCCTCCCCTGCTTGGGGTCCTGAGAAGTGGTGAGAGGAGCAGAAAGCAGCAGTTTCTCCCTGTTAAATAACCCTTTAAAATCTGTAAAGGTCCAGCTAGATTTGTGTTGGTTTTTTACCTAATCATGTTCTAAACTGTTTTCCCATTTCCTCCAAAGTATGTAAGTTTATAATTCCTTCTTCTGGAAACAAACTCAAGAAATTTAGCAATTCAGTGTAGTGTCAGTGTATTGAAAACTAAAATTGATTTAAGAAAGCGAAAAAGACCTAAATACACGTAGAGTTACATTAATTGCGAATTTGAAACAAGTACCCCTGAAGTAAATAATTTTGAAAAACAACGGCACTTGAGAATTTACACTACCAGATATCAAGACTCACTACAAAGTCATAGTGAGACAGTGAGACAATTATCAGCTCATGAAACCCAAATGTTGAATTTTTAGAAGTTTTACAGGTTAGTTGTTACATTGGTTATTTGAGATTGTCTTTTTTGAGAGTATTTTGTGAACAAAAATCAGCAAACCACAAATCAGTACCACATTACTTCCCTAATGACTAGGAACCTGCCAGGCCAAGCAGGGCCATGCAATCTCAGGGAAGTTGTCTGGGTTGTAGCACCTCTAATCTTTGGCGGGCCTGTTGTAGGCCTTGCTGGAAGTTTTTCTTCTGGAATAGGAAGGCTTTCCATACCAGTTTTAATATTACATCAAGGGGCCCAATGATACCTTCGTCTACACTTTGGACAGATAATTGAAGGTTTTGTTGAAGGGACCAAGAGTGACCATGTTGCCCCTACAGGTGCAGTAGCACAACTTTTGGCAAAATGCCCCCTCCCCACCCCACAACAAAAACAAGTAGCTTTGTTTTTTTCTGTTTCCTTTAGGCTGTAAACTGATGACCTGAGTGATTATAATTTGTCTCTGATTATTGGGGATTGGAAGTTTAGTAATTGGGTAGATACACTGAAAACCCTCTATGTACCCCCTCACCCATCTGGCTTTTAGCAATAATTGCAAGGGAGATGGAGACACCAGCTCTACTGTGCGAGAGGTGGAAGTTTCAATCTGTGATGCAGCAAAGTTTATTTGAGCCAAAAAGGTAGGAGTTGCCGCTTGTGGCTCAGTTGAGGTTATCAGGGTGGCAGTCATTCTACTGTCTTTTCCCTGCTGGGGACTTGATTCTGAAACAGTGTCTGGAGCCAATTCCACTGTGGTTGTCTCAAGAAGCTTACAATTATTAAAATCCTGTCTAATCCAGATCCACAGAAGGAATGTAAATGCTGGGATCAAGCATACAACAAACAGTTCCTTATACATTTGTGATTCTCTTGAATATGTTCATCCCATAGTTAGCTGATATAATCAATATCTTTTTTTTTTCAAAGGAAGGAGTTTCTCACAAGCCAATTTATAACTGGCCCTACAGAAGAAGGGAGTTTCAATGCCCCACGCTTTACACCTGATGAAGCCAAAATCAGTACACTCCAGTGATGACTATTGACCTATACCAATTCACTTCTCCCACTGGTTGTGCACACATGAGAAATGTCCCCTTGCCCTCAATCTCTTACCCTGTCCCTGTTTGCCATATGCCACGACCCATGCAGCTCCTGAGATTCTTGGGGTGAAGGACCATGAGAGGATGAGAAAAATAAAGAGACAAAGCTGGGGTCAGGTGGAGCCCTTACTCTCCTGATGGGAGGAAAGGTACTGCTCAACCAGTGCTGTGTGTTTAGTTATATACCAGAAAGGATGACGTCAATTTTAGCCCCTCTGCCTAGCAACGCAGGCCTGGATTGTTTAGGAGCCCTGTTTTTTCTGGGCTGTAGCAACTTTTTCATGTGGTTGACCCAGGTGCTATTTGTTACTTTGATAAGGTTATGTCTGGGTCATTTTCCAGCTTCAATGGCTCCCAACACTCTGCCTCTTGGGATCGTGTGTGAGTGGGTAGAGCTACCTAGAACAGGTACTGCTGACTGCTTTTAGCTGGGTTTGCAGTGATACTTGGAGCAAAAGGCAGAGCAGAAAAATTTGAAAACTTTAAGTGGTGGCCCTAAAAGAGCCATATATAAAGTTGGGGGCCAAAGAATATGTGTGGCTGTTGAAGACATTGACCATGAAAAAGAAAACTGCCATGGTCCAACCCGGGCTAGGTCCACAGAGTTCCTGAAGGTGGGCTGAGCGTCGGCATGTGAAGAGCAGACACACACACAGCTCAGAGACTGCTCGAATCTGCTTCATTTATTGCTTCTACTACTACTACTGCTACTACTACTACTTTGCAAGTTTTAACAATATTTTATACTTTCTTTCTTGGCAGAGGTTGAAAGGTTAGATAAAAAGAATGAGATCAACAGGTGTTTCTATGATTACATGGTTTCTGTGGTTACATGATTTGTCAGCGTAGGCAGAAAGTTTATACTTAAAGACCTTGAAGCGTGTTCTGGCTACTAATAGATTACTGATTGGTTTTCAATTAGTTGAATCATTTCCCCATTTACCTATGGGAAAAAATCTTAACAATTGTTTTTAAAATAGCAATCTTGATTTAGGGAGGTCTGATGTACAATAGGGGGTCGAATTGTTCTAAATGTTCCATTGTGGTAGCCTAGCTAAAAGCCTATAAAACACAAGATTATATTCAGCTCTGATCTAACCCCCATCTCCCTGTGATGTTCTTGCAGCTGCAAGGACATGTTATCTACCCTGTCTCTTTCAAAACATAGTAACATATCGGCCTCTCTGTATGGAGGTTCCCAGACAGCCCCAGACAGCTGGTTATTATTGTTATCATTGAAGGCTCCCAGACTTTGGATCTGACCTTGATCTCGTTGGTCCGACTCAATGTCAGACAATTACACCATTAATTGTAGAAAAACGTTTTATTAACTATCCCTTTGTTCTTAGGGAGTTTCTGTACTTTGTTTGCTAATTTTGTGCATGGGAAAGAAAGAAAGAAAGAAAGAAATTAATTCTCCAGACTAGGTCAGAGCACAAGTTAACACAATAGTTCCCAAGAAGCATTAACCCATTCCCACAAAGCCAATTTTTATGCTGCAGCCTTTTCTTAGAAGATGTTCTCCGTGTTTGGACCTTGTCAACAGAACTTGGCTAGGGAAGGACACAGCAAAAAACAAGTATTTTGGACAAGGAGAAGAAAGATGCCTTGAATCTTGAAATCAGCCAGGAGTCAATGACCAAGGCTCAAGGTTTTAGAACCATAAACTTTCATTCTATAAGATAGTTCCTGGAAATCTTGATTAAGAAGGAGTCCCTACAGAATTGGTTTGCAGGGATTTATTTCACCATGCTCAGTTATCCAGGTACTCAGAGGCCAGAGCAGCCATGGACAGGGCCTGGCTGCTTCTCCTGCTGGAAGCAGACACTGATGTTGTCCATGTGATGTTGGTTTTACCAACATGCATCCTGAAGGGTTGTGGGGTCATGGAGTCTTCCACCCAGATTTCAAAGGAAGTCCTGGAAAGTGAAGCAAAGAGGGTATGTGGAGATGTGAGAATTAAGACCAAAATTCAGTGGATACCACAGCAGGAGTTCTTTCTTTTAGTTGATGTTTCTCAAATTACAAAACTGGTATACTCTTGTTATAATAAATGAAACAATGTGAGAATATGTATAGAAAATAAGAGTAATTTTTAAAATACAAATTTGATAATTCGTGTGTTCCTTTACTTAAAGTCCTTTAGTTTCCCTTCTTAGCTCCATGGAGAAAGGAAATTCTGTTTTGTTTGTTTGTTTGAACCTTAGCACTTAGAAATGATAACTTGCACATACTAAGCTAGGTGTTGAAAAATCCACTGGATTGTAGTTGAGAAAGGTATCCATCTGAGCTCTACTACACTCAAAACTAGGGACAAGTGGGCTATGGAGAAGTATGGGCAAGAGACGTATATTAGGAGGAAGATGATAGTGATCTTTGTTGCACTTAGCCGTGTCATTCCTGCCTGTAGACATCTGACCATTTATCTGCCAAATGTATTTGCAGCACCTAATTTCTTTTGTTTTTCCTTTGAGCCTAAATTCATTGATAGAGGATTCATAGAGCCTCTCAGAATTTATTTCAGTAACCTTAGTAATTTGGATAACTTTATTCTACCACTTACCCTCTCACAACAAGATACAAAGAAAACCAACAAGGACTGGGAATTTAGCTCAGCAGCTTAAGCACTTGCCTGGTAAGTGCGAGGTCGTGAGTTTGATCCCTGGTACCAAAAACAAAACAAAACAAACAAAAAGCCTCAACAAATTTCTGAGAAGAATCAGTCAATAGACGAAAGTAAAAAAAATAATTAGAATCTTTTCTGTAGTCACAAAATTACAACTTGATAGTCAGAATCTATTGCTATGTATGGAAAACTGTAGGGTGAACACAGTGGCAGGTCCTAAAAAATCTTTTGCTCCTCCCTACTTGATTCTGCACACCAGCCCAATAGCGTGTGTAGTTGTGAATAGTGCCTTGGTTAAATTGTTCTTGAGGTCACAGATTTGAGGTTTTTCTTAAAAAGTCAGAATCATAGCTTTAAATTATTGAGTGTTATTAACTCAGAATGAGGAAGGAATTAAGGCTCTAGAAAATTGATTTTAAGAGTAACAATGAAAAAAAAAAAAAGAAAGAAAAAGAGCTGGGCATGGTCGTGCACACCTGTAATCCCAGCGTTTGGGAGGCTGAGGCAGGAGGATTGTTGCAAGTGCAAGACCAGCCTGTACTACAAAGTGAGCTGAAGGCCGGCCTGAACTGCATAGTGAGACCCTGTCTCAAAAAGACAAAAAAAAAAAAAAAAAAAAAAAAAAAAAAAAAAAAAAAAAAAAAAAAAAAAAAAAAAAAGGAAAAAGAGTAATAGTGAACTTGCTTACAACTCTAGCAAATTATTTTACTTCTTTGAACTTAGCAGCTAAATACCTTTCCTGCAGTAAAAATAGTTGTAAAATATAATTCCATTTGTGTTCAGCTGTATATAGTAATGTGAATCAGATTGTTTGCTATTAAATATATCCCAATAACTAATTTTTAATAAAAAGATAAAAATTGTTTGCATTGCATCTAAAGAGAGTAAAAATAAATGTCATGCAAACATTTTTCACTGTAATCATGTTTTCTTGTTTTTTGGAAAGATCTCTTTTTGCTCTCCTGTCGGCTATGGAGACTAACTTTAGCATCAACTCTTATTAACCAAGGTATGGATATGTTACTGCTGTGGTTTGGATTCTGAATATCTCCCAAAGGATGATAAAGACATCCCCAGCATGGCACTGTTGGGAGAAGGCAACCTTTAAGGAAGGGGCCTAATGGGAGGTCTTCAGGTGATTGAGGGCATGCCCTTTAAGAGGATAGCAGAACTATAGGCTCTTCCTCTTTCTTTTGTGCTTCACAGTCCTGCTTTGTTACATGCTCCCACCATGATATGCTATCCAGCCACAAGCCTAAAGCTAGCAGGCTCATGGACTTAAATCCTTAATATGATGAGCCAAAATAAAAGAAATCTTTTTCTCTTTATAAGTTGATTGTCTCAGATACTCATTATAGTAACACAAAGCTAACACAGAAAATTAGCACCTAGAAATGAGGTTGCTCCTCCATACCTAAGAATGTGAAAAAATGTGCAGAATTGGTCAGCAACGTGGAAATATTTGGAGAAAAGGACTAGAGAAAGCCTAGGAGCTTAATGGGTGATTCCTGGGAAGGAGGTCAGAAGATCGGAATGCTAATATATCTGGAGCTGATCAGGCTCCTAATCTCTCAAAGTGAGTGTACAACAAAGGTTTAAATAAAAGTGAACAAGTAATACAGTTTTGGGGGTCCAGGGAGATCAGAACTGTTGTGGAACTAAGACAAAGACATCTCTGGACTGTCCATATTTATTGGGTCCTTAATAATTCAGAGGGTTGCAGGAAGTGGAGGGCATGTCTGAGGCAAAAGTCTATGAAAATGAACAGGTCTTGAGAAGTTAGAACAAAAACATTCAATGCAGTTAATCTTGCTAACTAAGAGAACTGTCTTATCTGTAAGGTCAGCTCTTGATTTGGAGTGAGAATCAAATTTCCTCAGCTGAGGCTTTATCTTGGCCTTCAGAGGCTATGAATATGAGCTTTTCCAACATGGCCAGAAAGTCCTGTGGTCAGCAGTTTAACCCTTACACAGACTAGTCGCCAACACTAATAGAAATGTGGAAAATACAGGTTATGCTGATTAGGTTTCAGATGACAATGAAGACTACAGAGAACTGGGCTGAAGGCTTTCCTGTGAGGCACCATTGCACATGCCTCCTTTCTGACCAACCTGCAAATTTTCCATCTCTTTTTTCTTTTCCTGTTTTTTTCCCCACTCTGTCTTTTTGAGACAGGGTTTCTATTTCTTTACTTCTTTTTTCCTTTCTTTCTTTTTTTTTTTTTTTTTGGTACCAGGGATCGAACTCACAACCTCATGCCTGCCAGGCAGTTCAGTCTGGCCTCAAACTTGGAGCAATCCTCCTGCCTCATCCTCTGGAGTGCTGGAGTTACAGGCATGTGCCACCACACCTACCCTAGTTCTGTTCCTTTTTATTCTAAATTCTCATAGTAAATTTGTCTAGAAGCAATTTGAATGCTTGGTGCTTGAATGCTCTGCTGTCTTAAAATTTCCTCCACCAGATGGAGCAGTGGAGTCATTCATCACATTTAAGCCTCATCCCATTAAGTATGGGGCATGGACTAAAGGCAGCCAAATCGTGAATGACCTGAAGACCTACTAGAAGGCCCTGTGTCTTAGAGGTTACACCAGCTACCTGTAATTCTAGGCTGAAGACTAAACCTTTATCACATTTAGCTTTGGAGGAGGACATTCAGACATAGCAGTTACCTATTCACAGCTGCCCTTACCCATATAATCTTGTTTAAACAATTCATAAGTTAAGGAAAATAAATAGGACTTGTAACTAGATAGCACTAAGTCAACAGTAATCTCACATTTTAAGCTCAGCATTCAACTTATTTTCCATTAAAATGCAAAGTACCATTTTTTAATTAACTATGAATTAAACTGAGTTCTGAGTTATATTATATGTCTGTAACTATTGAAATTTTCAGCGGCCCAAGGTGACTCAAATGCTCTCAGAAGTCACTTGCTCTTTCTGTGACTTCTCTCTTGTATAGTCTTGAAACTTGTCTCAGAGAGATGATAAATTACCCTCCAACTTACCTTTTTTTTTCTTTTCTTTTTCTTTCTTTTTTTTTTAATGGGTTAAAGTTTCCAATACTGTTAATCAGAATAACTCTGAAAACCTACAGTCTAAAATTTCCTTACAGAATGATAACAGTTTTTCTTCTGTAGTACGTACAGTTGGATTTTGCCATTATATGTGGTTTGCTTTTCTGTGGAGCTAAACTTTGTACTTTAACTTTTTTTTATTTAAGCAGCAAAAAAAAGAGGCATATATAACAAAGACAAAAAACAAAACAAACGACTAGAGTAAATGCACAACAGTAACATTACAGGTTTACAAAACAGGATGGTAGAAACTTGACAATGGTTGCAATATTGCGTATCGTTATCTTTAAAATGGTTGTTTACATTAACAGATATAGACATGTAAAATTGATCCAATCATATCAGTATTAATTGTTATTTCTTAATAGCGAATACATTAAGCAGTGTGTTCGTTTTAGTAATCTTACATATACATATATACAGATTTATATCTTTTCCTTTTCCCTTCCCTCCTTCCCCCACTTTCCTTCCCAGTCACTTTTGCTCTTCGAGCTGTTTTTTACCCTTCCATAGTATTTATTATAGATTTTGGATCATATATACTTTTTAAGTTTCTTACACTAGGGTGACAATGCGGTATTTACACATGTGGGTTTGATTTATTTCACTTATGAGTATGGTCTCAAGTCGTGACCATTTACTTATAAAAGTCTCAATGCAATCTTTCTTAATAGCTGAGTAGTACTCCATTGTATAAAAATACCACATCTTTTTTATCCATTCTTTGATTGATGGGCACTTGGGTTGTTTCCAAGATCTGCTATTACACATTGTGTTGCTATAAACATGGGTGCACAGATATCACTGTGGTATGATGTTTTCAGTTCTTCTGGGAAAATGCCCAGAAGTGGGATAGCTGGGTTGAATGGAATCTCTAATCCTAGCTTCTTGAGGAATCTCCATACTGACTTGCACAGTGGTTGCACCAGTCTACACTCCCACCAACAGATGAGAAGAGTTCCTTTTTCCCCACAGCCCCTCCAGCATTTGTTGTTGCTTGATTTTTTAATCTTGGCCATTCTTTCTGGAGTGAGATAGAAGCTCAGTGTTGTTTTCATTTGCATTTCCCGAATGACAGTTGATGTTGAACCTTCTTTCATATATTTATTTGCCATTTGTATTTCTTCCTCTGAGAAGTGTGTATTCATCTCAGATGCCCATTTTTGGATTGGGTCCTTGAATTTTAGGGGCCTGATTTCTTTTAATTCTTTATATGTTTTAGATAGAAGTCCTTTGTCTGAGGGACAATTGGCTAAGATATTTTCCCAATTTGTGGGTTTTCTTTTCACTCTGTTGGAGATTTCCTTTGACATGCAAAAACTTTTTAGTAAGATGAGATCCCAGTTGTTGATTCTGCGAAGTGTTTCCCGTGCAATTTGATTTTTGTTCATGAACTCTCTGCCTACTCCTATGTCATCAAGATTTTTACCTACTGTGTCTTCTAGTAAGTTTAGTGTCTCTGTTTTAATATTCAGATCTTTGATCCATTTGCACTTTATTTTAGTGCATGGTGATAGGCATGAATCTAGTTTTTAGTATACGGCACATAGAAAGCCAGTTTCTCCAGCACCTTTTGTTAAAGAGGCTATCTTTCTTCCAATGTACATGTTTGGCCCCTTCATCAAAGATGAGGTGGCTAAGTGTGTTTGTAGTTGTGGCTATATCTTCTAATCTATTCCATTGATCTTCAGGTCTGTTTTGATTCCAGTACCATGCTGATTTTATCACAGTAGCTTTGTAGTATAGTTTCAAGTCAGGGATTGTGATGCCTCCTGCCTTCCCTTTGTTGCCCAGAATTGCCTCTGCTATTCTAGGTCTTTTCTCGTTCCAGATGAATTTCCGGAATGCTTTCTCTAGCTCTGTGAGGTAGGCAAGTGGTATTTTGATTGGGATTGCATTAAATCTGTATAACAATTTTGGGAGAATGGCCATTTTCACGATGTTTGTTCTTCCTATCCATGAACAAGGAATATCTTTCCATTTTCTGAAATCTTCTTCAATTTCCTTCTTTAGAGTAATGTAATTTTCACTGTATAGATCCTTTACTTCCTTTGTTAGATTGATTCCTAAGTATTTCATTTTTTTGGATGTTATAGTGAAGGGTGTGGTTTCCCTTATTTCTCTCTCAGTGACTTTGTTGTTTGTGTACAAGAATGCTATTGATTTTTGAGTGTTCACCTTGTATCCAGCTACATTACTGAATTTGGTTATTACTTCTAGAAGTCTTCTAATGGATTTTGGGGGCTCTTCTATGTAGGGTATAATATCTTCTGCAAATAATGATAATTTTACTTCTTCCTTTCCTATCTTTATTCCCTTTATTTCTTTCTCTTGTCGAATTGCTCTGGCTAATATTTCCTGAACTATATCAAATAGGAGTGGTGATAATGGACATCCTTGTCTTGTTCCTGATTTTAGGTTGAAAGTTTTCAGTTCTTGTCCATTTAGTAAGATGTTGGCTGTTGGTTTATGATATATGGCTTTTATCAGGTTGAGGTAGAAACCATCTATTCTGATTTTCTGTAGGGTTTTGATCATGAATGGGTGTTGGATTTTGTCAAAAGCTTTTTCTGCATCTATTGAGATAATCATGTGATTCTTGTCCTTGGCCCTGTTGATATGGTGTATTACATTTGTTGATTTGCATATGTTAAAACATCCCTGCATTCCTGGGATGAATCCCACTTGATCATGGTGTATAATCTTTCTGATAACTTGCTGTATTCTGTTTGCCAGTATTTTATTGAGGATTTTTGCATCTATGTTCATTAGGGAGATTGGTCTGTAATTTTCTTTTTTGGTTGGGTCTTTCTCTGGTTTTGGTATTAGGGTAATACTTGTTTCCAGGAATGAGTTAGGGACACTTGCTTCCCTTTTGATTTCATTGAAGAGTTTGA
>RJWM01020122.1:0-37746 GCA_004363535.1 Dasyprocta punctata
TTAGCTACTTCTTGGACTTGTGATTTTTTGAGTTCTTCATATATTCTAGACATTAGTCTTCTAATATCTAATATATACCATTATCTAGATTATATGAAAAACTCAAAAAAATCGAACTACTCAAAATAAAAGATTCAGTCAAACAATGAGCAATCAAAATGAACAGACGCTTCTCACAGGGAGGACAAATGACCAATAAGTACATGGAAAAATGGTCAGTATGTCCGGCCATTAGAGAAACGCAAATCAAAATAACACTGAGATTCCATGTGAGATGACTGGCTACCATCAAGAACTCAAAAAACAACAAATCCTGGTAAGGTTGTAGGAAAAAGGGAACCTGTCTTAGTTACTTTTCTCATCGCTGAGACAAAAACCCCGACACACAAAGTTAAAGGAGGAGAGGTTTATTTAGCTCACAGTTTGTAGAGGTTCCAATTCATTGTTGGTTGGCTTCAAGGTGGCACATGGCGGAGGGGCAACCGCTCATGGCAGGCAGAAGGCAACAAAGCAACAAGGGAAGGAGACCAACCTCTTTCTGTCCCTTATATTGCATTCAGCCTACCAGGACTAAGGTGGTACCAAACCAGTCAGTGGATCGATTTACTAATCACACAGTCTTAATTCTAGCATCACACGCTCTAGATTCAACCACCTCTGAAAAAGCCCCACCTATGACTGAAAAAGGCATTAGGGGGTACATCTAGATAACAGAACCCTTCTACATTGTTGGTGGGAATGTAAACTAGTATAACCACTATAAAAATCTGTATGAAGATTCCTAAAAAACTAAAAGTAGAAATTTCATTTGATCCAGCTAAGTCTCTTTTGTGATATCTTCCTGAAAAAGTTAAAGACATCATGTAACAATGATACATGCATACTCAAGTTTATATCACCACTGTTCATAATAGCCAAATTTGGAAAAGATGTGTCCATCAACAGACAATCGGATAAAGAAAATCTGGCATATATATACAAAGGAGTACTACTCAGTCATAAAGAGAAATAAATTTGAGTCATTTGTAGGAAAATGAATGAGACTTTAAGTCCTAATTTTAAATAAAACAAATGAAGAAGGTTAAACATCACAGTTTCTCTTTTAAAAGAAGCCCAAGGCACAAATAATTTAAAGAGCACGAAATATAGACAGATGATAGGAATCAAGGAGGTAGACTTTGTGGAGATGGGAAGGTCTGCAGGATGGGGGAGAGGACAGGATAGGGAGGGAAAGTGGGAGGAAAAGTTATTTAAGATGTGATAGGTATATGTATCAATTCCCCAAGATGTAATTATTATCTATCACATACATATAAAGAAAAAACATAGAATTTTTTCATCTTAGCTTGTACCTTAGTTCTGTTACTTAGTAGTTGTATGAAGATTAATATTTAATAAGAGCTAATAAATGTCATTTCTTCTTTGAATTCCATGCCATCACTATTTTCTGGCCCCTTAGATTCTGGTTTTCTCTAACTTTCTGTAATATCCAGGCAAGTTTCACGATCTTCTTCTCTTTCTCTAAGCCTGAATGTCTGACATCTTGGGAATCAGGATAAAATGCACTTTCTAACCTGCTGACACACGAGGAAGGCGTTGTTATCCAGCCATAATCAAGAGGAAATGATGCACTGTTGTTCTGTCGTCAGTACCCTAAGTATTATTTGTAGCAGCTCCATTCTAAGAGGATTTTCATGGCTAGTATATACAAAACCTATTCCAGAAAGCTTCCCCTCTGTGCTCCACTATGTACACTTTCTCTATCAAATTGTTCCTTTGGCCTTAAGGGAACTGAGACTGAAGCTTGTATTTGTACATCTAACACTGGAACCCCAAAGGTGATAACAGCTGCTCGACTTTCATGGTCTAGCTGTGCTAAACGTGACCTCTAGCATTTGACAATTTTTTAATATATCTAGATTATTTCTAATACTTATTTTGTCTCATGCCTGATTTTTGCCATTTCGCTTAAAGAACTAGCTCACTGGCCAAAATGTACAATCTGAGAGCTTTTATTTATTCATGTTTAAGCAAAAACAATGAATTTTTTTCTATCAATGGACCAATGGCCAATCGTCAACCTGGCTGTCAAGGTTCACTTTCAAGGAGACCAAGTAACCTGATTATCCAATATGTATGCTACCAATTTCCTGGTATTTTTATATAATTACTGAAGATTCTAATATGAATCAAATTCTGAGTCTTTCAATACATAGATAATAAAGAATATTTTTAGGTTTTTTTCTTCCCCCATAAGAGATTGCTTAGAGTTGGTCAAGAGACTTGTCTTCCCCTCATTATTACTTATTAGTTTTTTAACTGTGCACAAACCAATTCATCTTTCTGGTGTTACTGTTTCATATACAAAATAAGGATAATTATATTCTATCTTCTGGAAGGCAAGAAAGGAAACTAAATGAATTCTTGAGATCCCTTCTAACTCTGTTAAGATCTTTATGTTTACAGGTGAATAGGTCAACTCCAGCATCATAGTAGACCCAGGTTGCTTTTTCTGGAAGAAAGTATCACTGAGTTTGATTTTGAACTTTCTCTAAAAGCTATTCACTTGCATTCTGCTTTTTAAAGAATGTTAATATACTAATGTTTTTCAAATGGCTAGGAAAAGCTGTCAACTATTATGTGCTGACATAAACTTACAAGAGGGTGCTAGAAAAAAAAACAGAAGTGTAGTTGTGGAAGGCAAGTATGGTTCTAGTTTCCTTTGGTACACGAGATGGTAAACATGAAGTCTTACCCTTTCTTCTCAGTTTTCCTCCAGCTGTAAAATTCAATGGCTCTATATTCATGAGGGTTTTTGGAATTCTTTTGTACTGGTAGTTACTTGTTAAATGAACCCTTTATACCATGCTCAGAGGTAGTTTATTAGTTTCACAAACTGTATCATAGTAAAGACTCAGTAAGATTTTTAATTAGCAGCAAAATCAAAGAATGTATAAAGTTATAGCATTATATCATCAGAAAGAAGTTTGTTGCTTATAGTTATTACCAGGGCACTTTGTTTCTACCGACTTTTGAAGCCCTTTCTACATCAAACTCTTTCTATGACATATGAGGTTTATACTTTGAGACAGTTAATCACAGCTTTTCAGTATAGCTTTCTGGAAAAAGTATAAATTCTCTGGCTCTTCTGCATAGCTTCAAAGTGTTTTATGGTATCTATATGAATATTTAAAAGGTAGCATGAATTTTTAGGATCTCACTGTATATTATGCATTTCAAATGAAGTAAATTTCATTCTGCGTGTTTTTGTCTATTCTTTTGTTCCCCAGTTAAGTAAAACACATGGAAGTCAGTACTCACCCTTCTATGCTCACTGGATTTATATCATTATAAAATACATCATTAAAATTAATTATGTGCTAATACTACCTTATATATTGCTGCCAAGTGCTTTTGGTTACCACATCAAATTCTGTGGCTTGACAGATATAGGCTTGCTGACTATTTTGCCATCTCCTGTACTGCCCCACCACAATCTAAGTTGCTTTCTTCATATATGCTTAACTCAAGATTTCTTTATATTTTCCAAACCTGAATTATACGCAGTTACACTGTCATCCTAGTCTCTTTTCTGTTTCCAGTTCCCGACTCCACTTTTAAAAAAAAGTCAAACTGATGATTGCAATACACGTTAGTATGCTTTTAAAACTGTTTTTCTTATATTCTGTTTGTACATAAAGGGAAAGCACATTAACCCTAAAACTTCGAAGTTCCTTAGTTAACCAAAGGCTTTGTAAATATAAGACTAGATAAGTTTTTACCATCTCAAAAATAAGAGGTACTGAGATACAATTTTAGTTCCAAAATAAATCTACCAAAATTTACCTCTTAATAAAGAACAGGTATCAGCAGGCTGAAGTTACACAACTGACCCCCACACTGGAGGGGCGTAAATCCGTAAACGGGCCTCCTGGAAGGAGATAATGGGTAGCCTTTCCAGAGAGGCAAACTGCACTATTCTTCCCTGAATTACTTTTTTACACCAAGCATTAAGTATCTTAAGCTTTTCTAATTTCCGCCCAACAGAACTCCAGCAAGAAAATGGATTTCAAACGTGGTTTCCTCTGCTGCCACCCAGTGGTCTCTACTTGCGCATGCAGGCACTTGCAGAGGTGACCTCATTCCAGGTGTTAACATCTGTAACTAAGATCTGAAATCGCAAATAGTCCAAAATCCAAAACTTTTTGAGTGTCAACATCATGGACTAAGGATACTCAAACAGTAAGATCTATGCAAACATCCCTAAATCTAAAAACCACATCCGAAATACTTCTGGCATCAAGCATTTTGAATAAGGAGTATCAACTTGGAGGGGCAAAAATAATTGTGGTGTTGAATATGTGTCAACTACTTTAGACAAAGTATTCTATTTATCAGTTAGAAAATAACTTGCTGAATTGACATTAAGTAATGTAGTGAATGTGATTTTTGGAAACTCCTGTTCAAATAAAATGCTTTTTATTTATATAATTATTTTACTAGATAAATGGTCAGTCATGAATCATCCCTGGAACCCAAGCCTACTTCCAATAAAGTATCATCTCCCATTTTATTAATGAGGTGACCAAGACACAGAGATGTCAAGCAAGGTACCAAAGACTACAGACCTTCCAGTAAGGAAGCCGGAGTCCAGTCCCAGCAGTCTGACTTCCGAACCTGTGCTCCACAGCACTGCGCTGGAGTATGGTGATGCAGACAGCTTGCTGACATCCAGTGCCCAATAGCTGCCGGAAGGATTCTCCCCACCCTTGTACCAGCGGATAACTGGAACATCCTGAGCTCTGATAAAAAGGTGCCATACTGCACATTAGTCCCTGTCTTTCCACCTGACCTGCACAGATAGGGTTCACTTTAAAGGCACCGTCCAAGTCCACTCTCACGGGGGCACAACTGGGGACCAGGGCATCAAAGCCAGTAGGACTGAATCTATTAGCCTCCAGCTCACCACCAGTCTACGTTTTTTCTAATGCAGGGCATGGGCAGGATGACACTGACATCTACAGATTTGTTTTCAGTAGGTCATCGTTATGGTCAAAGTGATCAGGAAAAGCCCCTTCTTATTTTATGCTCTTATACAAGTCAGGCTCTCTGGGACTTCTGGAATTTTCCTTTACATGAAATAGATGAAGTGATGTGTGCAGGTGAGGTTTGCGCTCCTCTGACCCAGCAGCCCAGAGGGATTTTAACTGGTCTTTCAGATCAGGTCAGTCCTTGCTGACCTCTGACCAACGTCCTGTTGCTGTGCTTTTGTAGACTGAGGACACTCACGGGCACCTTCACTGTTCTCCCACCTTGGACGTGGGAAGAAGGCAAGGCACAGCCAACACTGGAAGTGATCCTATTTGAGGGATGCAGACTTCATGGACTAAAGAAACCAAGACAAGGCTGGAACATAAGTGATAAACTCAACTGACTACAACACAAACGATCATTCACATTGTACTGCATATTTTGGGTTAGACCTGGATTTGTGGAAAGCACATTTATTTGAGTAAGTCATCGGGAGTCAGTATTTGGGAGCCGTCATGGGTCATACCTTAGAGTAATAAGATCGCGATTACATAAATCATATTAGGATAATGCAGAGCCATGAACTTCACTGCTAAATGACAAAGAGCCATGCAATGGTGTGTAGTAATAGCAGTACTATTTTTATTTTAAAATCACATCAAAGATATGAAATTAGGATCAGTACATTCGAAAATAAAGAACACGAAGCTCTTCAATCTAAGCAGGAAGAGATGCTACATTAACACTAGAGAATCGTTTCACAGTGATTTAACAATAAACAAGTTACCTCTCATTATTATCTATTGTAAATCGCCATCAGGAAGTCCGCTATCTTACACAGGCCTATTAACCTTAAAAAAATTTTAATACAATTAACTAATATTATTTAAGTAGACAGGGACTCTGTTACCCAATCAGGCCATTTTGTTCTGCTGCACAGTATAACAATCATCGAAGGGATGAATCTTGCAAAGAAGTTTATGCAGCACAAGTAGAAGACAGGACACCTGGATTTATGGAAAGATTCAAATCTGTCAGAGCTGAAGGATAGGGTTCAGGGAAATTTATGGGATGAAGTAGGATGATCTTTTAAGGTGTGGGGGAAGTGACTGGGGGGGGGGAGTAGTTGTTGGCCTGCACATGTATAGTGACTCTTTATTGAATACATGTTCAAAAAAGGGTGGGACTGATAGAATCCAAGGGTGGTGCTTTTGGCCTGATAGCAAAGGTCACCCATCATTGGACACTTGTGCAAGCAAATGCCCACGGCTAAGCAAAGAGTCAGTGGTTTCAACAAAAGTGGCCTTCATTTCCCCGAAAAGTAGCCCAGGTGATCATTATCATCATGACCCCCACATCAGAGTTGTTATCTACGGCACGGCTGGGGGTGACTAATAAAAGGTCAGGTGAGTGACCTCCAAAATTAGTGATGTTTCAGTCAACCAAAGGCAGGTGAAGCTGGAGGACTGACTCAAGTTTTCCCCTGGTAAAACCCCTTTCCACAAAATCTGCTCCAGCTAGATCTTGCATACCTTCGGAGCAACCCTGACTCAATCCTTCACTTTTTTTCCACAGGAAGCCAAATAATTGGGAATTTAGAACTTGATTTTCCATTTTAACCATCAAGCTCATTTTCCTCCTATAAATTTATTTGTATTACATTTCACTGTTTTTCTCTATCTCTTTGCTCCTGTTTTTTCCCCCCACCCAGTCCTTTTCAAATCCAGAGCAAAGATGTGTGTGTACGCATGTGTTTAAATGAGACAGAAACACAGGGACAGAGACAGAGAGGAGGAAGGAGTAAAACATAAAAAGATGAAAAAAAAAAATGACACAAATGGGAGGAAAGGAACATGTACAAATTTCATTTCTTGTCTGTTCACATCACATTGTGCTCTTATACGGAAGGTCACATTGGAAGTACAGCTACTTAAAGCTGTTCTTGCTTTGTTGTTGCGTATTATTTAGATGCCCATCTGTTAGAGGTGTTAAGAATGCCAGCATGATGCTGTGAAGTAGTGACTCTGCCCACAGATACTCCTTTAGCTAAGACACCTTGGGCCAGAGAAGTGCTACTTTGAAATCCGGTCCCCCCAAACTGGCTTCAATATAAGCAAGACTTTGAAGAATTCCAGGCTTTTACATTTGGAAAAGAATCTTAGAAATTGTTCACCAAAGTCTTCATTTTATAAATGGGGAAGCTGCGACTGACCCAAAAAGGTTGTCTTACCCAAAATCATACGGTAAATTAATTGTAAAGAAGACCTATAATCTATTTTTATAACCTGTGACCCAGTGCTTTCATAACTATACCATGTTACCACTCAATTGAGTCCAGTCACAAGTATTTTCTATTCTATACTGCTGTACCTGCTAAAGCACAGCAGCGAACAAAGATCCCTGACTCTGAGGAAAGATTAGGAAGTGAGGGAGTGATTCTGGTGGCTACAGGAGAACAGCATTCCAGGGGAAACAGACCTCCAAATCTCCAGATCTCTTTCCCGATAACCAAATCATAGAAATCCTCTAAACTAAGGACACCCAAAGAAAATAAACGCCTGGTATTCGCAGGATGACTTCTTGTATTCTGTTTGATTCTCAGTAGAGTCTGAGGGACTTTTCACTTTTTTTTTTTTCCTGAAAGTTTAAAAGAATGCCTCAAATCAACCTGCGTGGAGTCGCTATCGGTGTGCATGAGTACCTTTGTGATAACGTATTCCTCTGCTATACAGAAACACTTCCCAATTAAGAAAAAAATCATAACTTTTGGTTCAAGTGACATAAGCATTTTAAGAAAAGTTCAAAGCCTTTAACATCTGGTAACTTCTCACTTAAAAAGCGTTCCCTCTACTACACAAGTGAAACCAGATTTAACACTGCAAGCAAAGCAAAGGAAAACACAGAAATGTGGGGGCAATCTTATAACATGCTGCAGCATTTTCTTACATCTTTCCACTTTTTTTTAAGTCTTGCAGAGTCTCTTTTTTTTATTTAAGAGGAAAAAAGACACAGAAAAGAAAAACAAAAAGCAAGAGACAACTCAATACAATAACATTATAGGTTTACAAAACAAGATAGAAATTTGACAATGGTTGTAATATTGCATATCTTTACCTTCAAAAGGGTTGTTTAGATGAACAGATATAGACATGTAAAACTGATCTGAGTATTAATTGTTCTTTTTCAATAACTGATACATCTAGTAGTATAGTCATTTTAGCTATTTTATGTATACATATATACAAATTTATGTCTTTTTCCCTTTCCCTTCTTTCCTCCTTTCCCCTTATTCACTTTTAAAACTTAATACAAGAACACAGGCTCCTTCATTATTATCACAGTTGTTTAATACTTTCCACGCAACAGTTGCAGCTGCGATGCAATGCGGGTTTATGCTAGGAGGTGGTATTACCAAAGCAAACATTTTTCACGGTTCTATAGCTTTGACACTACTGAAATCTACACCCTCAACAATTCACAAAAATACACCATCACAGAAATCTCCAGGGCTGTGCCCAGCTGCCTCATTCCACAAATTGAAAAGGGAGGTCAAAGACCGGAAGCTTCAGGTCAGCCCTCCGGAGCCTCGCGCGCGTCTCCCCCGGGGGTCACGGGTCAGCCCTCCGGGGCCTCGCGCGCGTCTCCCCCGGGGGTCACGGGTCAGCCCTCCGGGGCCCCGCGCGCGTCTCCCCCGGGTGTCACGGGTCAGACCTCCGGAGCCCCGCGCGCGTCTCCCCCGGGGACACCGGGACGGCCGGCCCGGCCCGGCCCGGCCCCAGCCGACTCAGCGCCTGCCAGGGCCCTCGCCCTCGCCCTCGCCCTCGCCCACTCCTTGGGGTCGCCAAGGAGCGCGGGCTTCCAGGGAGCGCGGAAACCTCCTAAGCCCACCCCCAACACACTAGGTTGGGCTCCCAGAGCGCCGCGGAGGTCACGAACCGGAAGGTGGGCGCCGCGACAGTTCGCCGACGTCCCCCACGCCCACCCCCAGCCAGATGCCGGCCTCCGGCCCTAACAACACGAGGGCGAACGTCGCTGAGGGACTTCTCGGGCTCCAGCCTCGCAAAGCCCCACAACCAGCCTTAGGTGTCCTCACCGAATGCCGGGCCGGCGCCTTCACCGCCCAGCCAATCCCGAGCAGGCGTGGGACCGGCGGCCTATCAGCGCTCGCCGGCCAGGCTGAAGGAGTCGAACGCAGAACCAGCGATCAGGGCGCGAGGGGCGCGGGGCTGTGGCTCGGCAGGCTGGGCCTGGCCCGAGGCCTCGGGACTCGGCTGTAGTGCGCTGCCTGGGTGTCGGCGTGATCCATGGGCAGCAGCCAGGGCCGCGATGACAGACTACGGTGAGGAGCAGCGAAACGAGCTGGAGGCTCTGGAGTCCATCTACCCCGACTCCTTCACAGGTGACGTCCTCGGGCCCGCCGCCGCCTCCCCTGGGTGGAGTGGGCCGCGGCCTCCCGGGCTGGGGGAGACTGGGCCGCGCGCCGCCGAGCTCCAGCCCTGCAGTCGGTGCCGACCCGGCGGCTGCTGCGCCGTCCGCGCCGCGCCCCGAAACCTGAAGTCAGGGCGACTGGGGGCGGGGGGAGGTCCTGGAGACCGCGGGGCCTGCCGCGGGGTCTGGAGCATCGTGGGTCCCCGTGACCTGCGGCGGCCACGCGCGAGCTGCTCCCGTTTCTCCAGAGCCGCGAAGGTGTCCGTCTTCACACTTGTACCGCCGTGGAGGTCGCGGCCGCTTTTCATACGATGCAGTGTGGGATTAGAGGTACCCCGAATCAACTTTGGGAGTGGTACAGTCCCTGGAAATCTGCGTTTTCTCCTCCTCTTCACTTTCTCTTCGTCTTCATCCTTCGCCTCCCTCTTTCCTCTTCGCTTCTACTTTTTCCTCTTTTTCTTAATATTCTGGCATCCTGGAGAATATCAAATAAGTGATGTGGCCCAGATTGCCGTTCCGTGTAGCTTCGTAGGTGGTTAGTCTAGAAGGGATGTTGGTTGGACATCGTCCGGTCTGAGCCTCTCCTGCAACAGCAAGGGAAGAGGGGCTCAGGGTGGGGAGAGGTCGGCTCTGGCTCTGCTGCTGGGCAAGCGTCAGGGCTGCTCCAGGGTTGAATCCACACTTCTTTTCTGGGGAGGGCTTGGGATCCACCGTGAACTGACCCAAGGAAGAGCACAGCGCTTAATAGGTTGGCCCAAGATAAATTATTAATGAGTAATTCATTGGCTACATTTCTTTTTTTTTTTTTTTTTTTTTTTTTTTTTTTTTTTTTTTTGCGTTACCAGGGATTGAACTCACAACGTCGCGCCTGTCAGGCGCTTAAGTCACTGAGCCAAACTCCCAGCCCTGGCTTTTTGAGGCAGGGTCGTACTGTGTAGCTCAGGCCAGCCATGCGCTCGCTTTGTAGCCCGAGCCGGCCTCGAACTCACAATGCTCCTCCTACCTCAGCCTCCCGAGTGCTGGAATTAAAGGCGCGCGCCACCACGCCCGGCTTACATTTCTAAGGCAGAGAATTTTTAGTGTTAAGCCATGCTTCTGTTGATTCTCGAAGTGCTACAAGGTCACTGTATCACTATAATTTGAAGGACATCTTCCCGTGAGTTCTGACCCTTCCTCACATTGTTTCAACCTTGTAAAAAATGCCTGCAGTCCTAATTAAATTCTGTTTATAGAGCAGACCATTTCAGATCAAAAGGTCTCAGCTCTTCACGAATGATGAACCTTAGGCCAACACGAAAGGGACGAGTGACCACAGACTAAGATAGAGGACCTCGTCCCAGAATAGTAAGCTTCCAGCTTCCTCCTTCTCTGCTACCCCAGCTTCCCGGTATATGAACCCCTGACAGTGTAAGACAACAGCTCTGGCACTTTGGAGCTAGCAGCCCCTCTCAGGTCTTTATTCCAAATAAAGCCTGGACTGCAGGACTTTCCTCTCTATTTCTTAAGTAGCTTCTCTCGGATTTGAGAAGCCTATCAAGCCAGTATGAGCAAAACCTAGTTATGGACCATAAGTTTACAGGGTTTATATTGCCAGCCTCTTCCTGTGAGTGTTGTCCATCACTGCTCTCAGAATCCAGAGGGTAAGGTCTGTTACTTTAACCCTCCCATTTTCATTATTTAGCTTAGTCTTTTCCCCCGCTTGGCATTACCTTTGGACCACCACTTGCGATGGTAGCAGATTTTGTCTTGTTTTGCCGACAAGCAGATATCTCTTACCTACCCTTGCATAGCTCGGGTCCAGTTCATGTTCTTTCACCAGGAGGATAGCTATCCTGTGGGATGTTAAGGGAGCGTGGGAAGAGGGGCTTGAGAGTGTCATTATTTGAGTGCGTGTCTGTGGAGTCTGGTCCCCTTCTCTACCCTTGCTCATATGTTATGGTCTAACTAAAAGAGAATACTAGAGTCAGTAGTTGGATATATTCTTAATCATGTTTAGTCACTTTCAATACTTTGCAACTATAATAGGCATGAACGCTGTAGCAGAGGCAAGAAATCCTAGAATGTGCTGTTCTTTTAATTTCCAAAGATATTACTAAGTACTGTGTTTGTGAACAGTTATAAAAGCAATCTATTTTAAATCTTGACACATTCTGAGTATTTTTGGATTGTACTAGACCTGACAGCTCTACTATAATTCAGTCTGTGAAATTTTTGTCAGATATACAAGTGCTTGAGGATACCAGGGTAATGATTTATAATTTATAAATAAAGATAAATTACAGTTTATCTTTTGGTGAAGTTGAGTATTTTGTAATTATCAATTGAACTTATCTCTAATTTCTGTCGTCATCCCTACAAGCTTTGCAATACATAAAATAAGATGGCTGGGGAGCTTTGCTTTACTGTAATCACATTCTTTGTGAATATTTTTAGGAAAAAGGCAGAGAACTTGAAAACAAAATGTTTCCATGTTTGATCTTGAAGTTTTGAGGATTTGCAGAGTTTGTTGTTCTTTTGTATTTATAATTTCATACTTTTATATTTTTGTACCAGGTTTAAGAAAGAACTTGTCTTAGTTTGCCAAGGAACACTTAATTTGGAGTTTTCTGACTTTGTTTCAAAACACATTTAATATTGGATTGGCAAATGTATGATGCAGTTGATAAAGGACGTATCCCCCCACCAATGACTGAGAATTTAAGAAAGAAACATTTGTTAAGCATACATGACCATATGGTGGGTGCCAGAGAGGCACAGTTTTAGACCATAGGCTTCCCACACAGACCTAGCCTAACCTCAGAATTAATCCCTTTTCTGTATGCGTAGATTTTTGGTCCAGTGTTGCATTTGTCATGAATTATAAGAAATCATAATGCAGTTTATTCTTTTTGCCTCTTCTGTAGCTTGATTGCACATTGATCCATCCCTCCTAACAACTTGTCTTCCAAAACATAAGTGGACTCACCTGATACCATGTTCTTCTTCAATACTGTTTCCCTTGACAAGGTCCTGCTAAGGTGGTAGCATTTGGTTATTTCCATTTCTGTGTCAGAATCTTCAGCTATGGGGAGTTTTGTTGGAACCAGTTTCACTAATTCTGTCTACATTATCAAGAGTGGTACATAATCCTCTATCTGCTGTGTCTCAATTCTCTAAGTAGTAGACATTAGCATTTAACGGTTATAGTTGTATTTTAGAGCAGAAGTCGTCTTGTAAAAGCAGACATGCTTTTTGCAAGGTCAAAGGAATTTATTTTAATATAAGCTGTATGGTTCTTTGTGAAAATCTAAGGTCATTTGAGTATCTCATTAGCATGCCTTTTAGCTACTAGCTCTGTTACCTCTCTTTTTGATAAAATCCTTTATTCTGTTTCACTGGTCCCTGCCCTCTTATTACCTAACATCTCTCCTACTATTCCACTACTTCATCTTACTATACCCAGCAACTTCTTTTCTTTTTTTTTTTTTTTTTTTTTTTTTTTTTTTTTTTTTTTTTTGCGGCACCGGGCATTGAACTCACAACCTCGTGCCTGCCAGAGCAGGCGCTTAAGGCACTGAGCCAAACTCCCGGCCCTGGTTTTTTTTGAGGCAGGGTCGCACTATGTAGCCCGCAACTTCTTTTCTTAAAAGTGTTTCAATCTCACAATAGTGGAAGTCTGGTATCCACTACTTCATCTCGGCAGTGGTGCATTAGAATGGGATTATTCCTTCATCAGAAATCGGGGATCATCCACTTTGGCAAATAGTTAGGGATATAGCCTGGTGTGAAGGCCTTGGGTTTGATCCCTAGTGTTGGGAAAAAAATTATGGCAGCTCCAATTTAAGAGTTTCTAAGGTCTAAGGTTTCTTCTGACTTAATTTTCTGTCATCAGAGTGTGCGCTCAACCTCCTGGTCCAGATAGCTACACCATTCCCTTCTTAGGCAGTGGAAAAGACAGAGGAATAAAGAAAAGTGAAAGCTAGCAGATTCTATGGAAATTTCCTTAAAACTGTTAAAGGGCATATCTGTTTCCATCTTCTTTTATCTGTTTAATGAGAATATAAGTGTGAATACTTGCTAACCAGTACACAAACATAAGATATTCCGTACTAGAAATTTACCATCATAGTTGTTGATTCTATTAATAATGTGACTTCGTGATGCTTTGTTTATCAGCTAAAAATTTTGATCTTCATTTCCTTCAGCCGCACACTGGTATGGGTACACATTGGAAATCTCTAAAATTTTGGCCTCTGAACTTCTCCCTACTGTTCTTAGCCTTTGTAGACCTACAGTTCTCTTGTTCTCCTACTTTTGCATACTTTTCATCATGATTTTCTTGTGGGCTGGTAGTTTGCCTGTTGTGACTTACATCTGGATGTCCCCCCAGGGTGAGGCTTTGGGGAGGTGGCTGGATCGTGGGTGTGTGATACTGGATCTGTTGATAGCTGGGAGGCCAAGCCTGGTGGGAGGACTTGGGTCACTGGCACTCACAGCTTCAAATGTCTGCATACACACATATCCCTCGCTTCCTTCCGCCTGCCATGAACTGTTTCATATGCAGTGCCCCTCTGCCACGCTGCCCTGCTTTGAAGCCAGCTAGGTATGGACAAATACATTTTTATGTTTTAATATCACCAAATTATGAAGTTATCAATTGCATGTCATAATTTAACTGGTAGGTTTTTTTCTTAGTATTATATAAGAAGTATATCTCATACTGGATGGTATCTTAAATTTGATGAACTATAACAATAGCATGAACTCATGGCCTTGGTGTTAGAATTAAAGAATTTTTATGCAGATGTAGAGCATAGGCACAAGTGAAGCTCAGGACACGTTAGCTGTTATTCCTGGGTGTCTTGGTCCCTTTGCCACTGTGGGAACTCATTACGCAACAGCAAAGGAGGAGAGGTTTATTTCGGCTCATGTTTTTGAAGTTGCAGTTCTTGCGTGGGGCACCATGGTGGAAGGGCCTGGGCAGAGGAAAGCTGCCCACCTCCTGGTGAACAGATAGCAGAGAACGGGAAGGGAGGGGCATGTGAGAGAACTACCCCCTTTCAGGCTACACCCCCGGTGACCTCTGCTAACCAAGCCGCACCTCCTGACAGCGCCTTGAGCTCTAAGCTCATCAGTGGGACTCATCCGTCATGAGTATGTTGCCCCTGTGGCCCATTCACTGCCGTAAGCCATACCCGTGAGTGTGTGAGTCCTGAGGGGGACGTTTAGATATAAATCATGACACTGGGTATAGGCTACCCCTGATTTACAGCCTTAGTGAGTTCTAGAAAACGGGACAGGTGGGAATATCATTGGGCTGAACTCTTAGTTACAGTGTTTACATTTCATGTAAATGCTAAAGTTGGTCATGAAAGGAAGAAAGAAACACATTGAATGTATTTTGTACACGTTCTTTAACAAACAGGTACGGCCAATCTTTATGTAAGCTTTCTTACAGTGATCTTTCAGTGGCTTTTTTACATGAGGTGGACCAAGTACAATATGGATGCAGTGAGTCATCATGGCCAAAGACCTTTCTAGTAATGGCAGAAATTCATCATTGTTTCAAGACCTTTAGTTTCAGTTACATAAAATGAAGTCATCTGTCTGAAAAATATCGATAGCATATATTTATGATGGCTTCAGGAAGCTCCTGGGTAGTGGAACCAAATAGTTTCCATGGTGATGAATGATCCTGTGGTCTTTCATTTCAGAAACTCTGGAGTTGCGGCCAGTGCTTTTCAGGTATGGAGCAAGGCCTAGGTTTTTTGCACGGACTTAACAGCCATCCCTGCAGTTTAAAGCTTCCTTTTCACATGGTGTTGGATGCAATTTTCTTTGCTACTGTTTTTCTCTCCTTCCATTAGTTCAGCCCTTCTTTCATGAAGCCAGTATTTGCTGAGTTAGCAAGGTCCTGCTGGGTACTGGCCTGGAGCTCTCGTGGCATTCCTGTCATACAGTGCTCTTGTGAAGCAGTCGATGTTGTGGAGTAGCAGAGACAGACGTCAGCTGTAAAGTGATTTATAAAGATTGCTTATTTATGTAAATGCTGACTTACATGTCTTGATTATTGAATTGTAAGTAATTTGATGTTTAGGGTCATAGTTATTTCCTTTTATAATTTCATAAAAGATGGTAGCAGCTTAGTATCTGTGAAAAGATTAAGTTTGTCCGCTTACAATGTAGAAAATAACAAGAAGATATACAAATATAAAAGCCAGTGGTAATGTGACTATCCCTGGGAAGATATCTAGTTAGACGTGTCAAACTTTGTCATTCTGGTATTATTGTTACTACTACTATTATTGTTATTTTTTTTTTTAGGAATCTTTGTGTATAGGTAGAGATTTCAAAATAAATGGTAGACTACTTAATATTTTAATTGATTTGTAAAATGTCAAGAGAGTTATCTTCTATAAGTATTTCCAGATTAAGAGAAACTCTCACTTTAAATTAAATAGGTTTTATCATTTCAGTTTTCTGTTCAGTCTGTATTTGGGAGATAAAAACACAGGCAGTGAATCAATTTCTGGAACTGAGTAGCAGTGAACATCTGCTTTAGGAACCAGGTTAGTAACATCTGTGTTTGTTTTCTTACAGTATTATCAGAAAATCCACCCAGCTTCACCATTACTGTGACATCTGAGGCTGGAGAAAATGATGAAAGTAAGTGTGAGAGATTACACTTAGGGTGTTTCTGAGCTGCGTTCCACAGCCCTCATGCCGGACCTGGCAGGCGTGGGCTTCTAAGGGGCTGTGAAGAATCTAGCACGAGTGTTGTGTGTTCATATTCTGTATTTACTGTGTCAGCATGACTCCTGGAGAAACGGGAAGCCAAGCAGACACAGGGCAGTATTTTTTTTTTTTTTTTTTTTTTTTTTTTTTTTGCGGCACCGGGGATTGAACTCACAACCTCGCGCCTGCCAGGGCAGGCGCTTAAGGCACTGAGCCACACTCCCGGCCCTTACAGGGCAGTATTTTTGGTTTGTAAAAGTGAAGTAGAAACATTGACAGTACTGCAGAGGAGGAAGCAGGTTTTTGGCCAAAATGAGGCTTCTCATACAAATGTTTTTTAGTCATGTGGAATTCCATTAAGTATTATTATTTCATGGCTGTTTTTCATTAAGATTGCTTATAAATAGTATGGAATTCAACTATCTGTGTTTTTTTTCTCTTAAGCTAGTATTAAATTACCACCAATAAGTTAAAATTGAAAACACTAGCAAATTTGATAAATAAGATATTGTCCTTAGTCCATTTCCAATGATACGTAAAATTGTTTCCTCCCCAATTTTTTTTCCTGTTAGACTGGTAAGCCAAAATGCTGCCAGGAACAATCAGTAAGAGTGAATTTTAATGCTACCATGTGATAACTCTACATCTGTTTTGTACAATTGAAAATAAGGTTACCATGGAGCTATTTTGAAATCTGAAAAGAATGTTGCAGGTAGTTATTATTAAACTGGTAATGAATATGCTCTTGTAGATGGAAACCTAAAATATTTTGATAAGACATTAAAATACAAAATAAATTTTATACTGACCTCTTCATTATTTGGAACTTTATAAAGAAGATGGTGACATCATCTGGCCTCCGTCTGATGCCATAACATGTGCCAGAATGGTGTAGTGGTGCTCACTGATAAAAATCCGGAATAGGAGCTCCGTTAAGATTGCACTGTTTTAATAAAATTAAAAAATGTCTGGAGAGCCTTCTCATATTCTGAACATTAACTTTACTAGGAGCTAATAATAGCTTTATGATAATAGTTCTATACATTTCATCATGACTGATTTGAGAATGCTTTTTAAATTAACCAGTTAGTGGAAAAGCTAGCAAAGGGGATGAATGTATAGTTTCTAGAGGCAGCATTATAAATTATCATAAAAAATTAGTCTCACTAGCAATTAAAAAAAGCAAATAAAATGGAAATATCATTCTCTCTCATCCAACAAATTGTCATCTTGGTAAGAGAGAGCACTGTGATGTTAGGAGCAAGTATAAACTGACAGGCAGTTCAGGACAGCCACTGGGTCATTAACAGGAGATTTAAAGACTTCCATATCCTTGATGGTTATATATTTATGGAGTATTTAGGCTAAGAAAGATACTGTGATGCAAGTAAAATACATACAACGGTGTTATTGTAATTGTTTCTATCTTAACCAATGAATGGTGGCGTGTTTATAGAAATATACTTGTATTTCATATTTAAGAAATTGGATGTTCATGTTATATTTGAAATTGCATACCCATGTATTCTGTGTTTTCAGTTTTATTTTAAATTGATAATTATATGGTACAATGTGATTTGTTATGTACGTACAATATATTATGGAATGATTAGACCATATACATAACATCATGACTATAATCAGTAATAATGTAGTGCAATTTCTATTCATAAAAACATACTGTAAACTATATTTTCAAGTACAGCTCTAAGATTTTTGAAGTGAATATACCAAAATAGTAACAATGAGCCTTTCCTGGTGATGGAATTATATGTGATTATATTTTCCTTTGCTGTGTCCTTAATTTTCTGTAATGAATGTCTAGGGCTGCTTGCTGTAGAATTATTAAATGTTATTTTAAAAAACTTACTCTTTTGAAACAGTTAAACATATATACAGAGTCCACCAAAAAAATGTAGATATGAGGAAAAGAAAAACTTGTATAAATATTTTAATATTAAATTTATTTTTAATTATCTTTAACTTAATTAAGTTTGTTGGTGTAACTTAGATATATACAGTGATCACATTTATCATAGGTGTTTGTACCTGTACATGATACAACTTGATTTGTCTTTTTTTCCCCTCCCATTCCCCTCTTCTCCATTCACCCTCTCTTCCCCTCCTTATTTACAAAGTTTTGTTTCCTTTTTATCCTCTTTTTGTCATTGTTCTTTTCCTTTGTCCCCCACCCTGCTTCAGTTTCCCCTTTCCTTTTAAACAATTTCTTCCCATTTTACCTTATCTCTTGTTCAATCTATGAGACATCATGAGATTAATACAAGTTACCTTTGGCCTCTACAATTACAAGAGGTGCTCCAAGTAGTTGCTTCCAGACGTTTGTTAGTATGGTGAACTGCTGAAGTGTGTATACATTTGATGGTAGAAAATAGACGTATGAGTTCTGTCTCTCCATGTAGTTAAGCTGATCTTGAGCTCACTGTGTAGCTGAGGCTAGCCTGAAACTCGAGGTGATCCTCCTGCCTAATGAACATGAAACAGATAAATTATAAAACCAGGAAAAACTAATACTCCAATAATAAGATATTTTATTTAATCTACGTTTTAATTTTTTTTGTAGTGATAACATGCAATAGCAATTTTTAGTAAGATACATTGGCCCATGAGTATAGCTCAGTAGTCAAGTGCTTGCCTAGCATGTCTAAGGAAAGCTACTATCTGTAGCTAGCGCTGGGAGGGGAAAAAAAAAGAATTAATTATAGTTACCATGTTGTGTAATCCAGCCAGGTTTGCCGTGGGATTTGTGCTGGATATGGAGCCAATCTTGGCCTCTGGGTGTGGGGACTGGGGCTGATCTTCTGTTGGGGTTCTCCAGGGTCCAGCTGCTGGCTCTTGCAGGCTACTGTAGACACTTCACATTGTCGGTCTCGCTGATTACTCCACCTACCAAAGGCATGTGGCACGTGTGCACCTGCGTGCCCGGCGTCCGCCAGCTCTGGTGTCTCTGTATAGTTACCATTTTGTATCATACATAGCCAGAATTTATTCATCCCACTCAAAAATATATCTTATGAAGAGCATCTCTTTATCCCTGTCAGTTTATATGTGCTGCCAAAGCAAGCACATCCCTATAACTTTTAAAGTCTCATCTTTCATTTATTCCTTTTTTTTCCTTACTGTAGCTTTTCTGTTGTTTTTCTAGACTGTACTATATTTCATTTTTTCTCCTCTGATTGTTATTATTTTCTCTCTTTGGCTGATTTCATGTTTAGGTAGATTTCTTCCCTACTTTCTCAAGGTACGAAGTTAGGTTATCTATTATTCTTTTTCTTTTTTGATGCTGGCATTTACTGCTAGGAATTTCCCTCATAAAACCGCTTTTGCTACAACCTGTAAGTTTGGGTGTGTTGCACTTCCATTAGCATTTGTCTCCAGATACTTCGGATTTGCCTTTTAATTTCTTCACTGCCAACTGGCTGCTCTCACTGCTAGAGCTGAGAGTAGAAGGAAGAAGGGGGCGATACTGCCCAGCAAGTGCTTAGGTGCAGGTATGCAGGATGAGTAAGTTGTGATTTTAAGTGTTTTCATCACACATACAAAAAATTAAAACTGGAAGGGAGTGGTTATATTAGTTAACCTGACAGTGCTAATCATTTCATAATATATGTGGACAGCATGCCATACATGTAATTTCTGTCAAGTATACTTCAGGAAATCTGGGCAAAAAAATTAAGAACTCATATTTTAGCAATAAAATCAGAAATATGATAGTAAAGGGAGATAGAAAAATGCAAGAAGACACTGTATTCCTTGCTCACCCTTGACAATCTTGTATTCGTTGACTCATAACGTTCTTTATGGACATCATAAATATATAAAATATGAAATATATAACATAATATCAAACCTGCATCTTTTGAGGCACTTTTCAACCCTTCACATGAAGAGCAACATGGATTTCAGTTACTTTATCAAAATCAACAAGTTTTAAGAAGTAAATTGTGTGTTACAATCAAGATGACTCTAAGCCAACGGGCATTGTGAATGATGAGGTTTTCATGGAAAATGTGTAGCATTGCTGTGTGGTTCCCAGCTGTCTGGTGGGACAGAGAACCCACTGCACCGAGCTGCAGAGAGACTCCTTGCACTGATGTGCTCATGAGAGTGTGCTCTAGACGAATGTTAGGTCTATAAATTGGCAGGTAACATCTCAAACTGCCCAGTTCAAGACTGTGTTATCTCAGCCCCAGTTGGCAATATCCTGCTAGCAAATGTCAATATAGTTCCAGGAATATAGCCAGATGGTCTACAGCTAGCAGTGGGTTTTAGTGGAGGGTGAGAATGAGCCTGCTGTAGTACTTTTTCAGTGTCTTATTTTCATTGCTTTTTGTTGCTGTTACGGAGGATTTAAAAAAAAATAGTTTTTGTCTGTCCTCTGCAGAAATAATAGTATAAATAGTATAGTAAGAAGCCAATAGGTGATAAATGTGTTTCAGGTGTGAGGAGTGATACTAGCTGTTCCCTTGATTTGCTTCGTTTACTGTTCTGTGGTATGTGTTGTTTGTATCAGTGGCCATCTGCGCATGGTCTCTTAGTATCCTTCATTTTTCTTTGTAGGAAAATCTGTTGGGATACTTTTCATTGAACGATTGTAAATTACTGAGTCAACAAAATTACTGATCTTTATACTTTTAATGTGCTCACATCAAACTCTTTTGTCTTAGCTGTCCAGACCACGCTCAAGTTTACATACAGTGAAAACTACCCAGATGAAGTTCCTCTTTATGAAATATTCTCCCAGGAAAATCTAGAAGATAATGATGTCACAGACATTTTAAAATTATTAGCATTGCAGGTAAGGGAATTGCAGTTTTTTTGTGGAGTGGCCTTATTTTTTTGTCTTAAATGTATGCATTTAAAGATTGGAAAATGCTATCAATTGTGTGTAAATAGTACATTGGCAAGCAGAATTCATGATGTATGATCACAGCATCCTTTTGTTTTCCCTGTCCCTTTCAATATTGAATGATGGAAGTTGTCCCAGTGCTCCTGTTTGAAACTCAGTCTGTTCACTGTGTAAGTGATAAAAAGTCCCATTCACACAGTTCTGATTTAGTTGTTAGAATGTCTGGTCTCCTGGTGTAGCTAAAAATTCTAATTTTAAGAAAATTAAATTAAAACTGCCACCTTCTTTCTCTTGTTACTGGCTAGCTGCCTGCAGAGGACTATGACTATGACTATTTTGTTTCTTTTCTCTGTCTCTGTCCTTAAACTTGCAAACCACAGTCATGGCTTGTGACTCCTCTGAGAGATGAAGGTTGTGCAGACTAGAAAATGGGTACTGGGAAGTTCTTTTCTGTACTAGGTCTGTTACACTGTGGGCTACCCACAGCCTGTGCTTGATAGGTAGTTCCTGTGTGCTTGAGTAGTGACATGTACTTTGAAATTTAAGGGTAGAGAGTAGGGAGGTGTCTTAGTTTTTCATTGCTGGGACAGAATACCTGACGTCCACAAGTTAAAGGAAGAGAGGTTTATTTTAGCTCATAGTTACAGAGGTTTCAGTCCATAGTTGTCTGGAGCAAAACCTCTGATTAGGGCAGCAATAAATACATAAATAGATTAGGGCAGCTATATATATATATATATAATTTGTTATGGTAATGCCAGTTCACGGCCTGTCAGGTAAACAGTGAGAAGTCCTCCATCCTGCCCTTTTCATTCATTCCATCCAGGCTGCAAGTCTATTGGTCAGTGCCAGCCACACCCATTGTGGGTCTTCCTCTTCAGTAAGTCCGTCATCTATGTCCAGAACTCTGCTAAACCAATCAGTGGGCCGATCCAGTATCACACACCCAGGATCCATTTATTCCCAGCTCTACCTATAAGTGCATGAGGCTTTGGGGGAACATGTAAACATAAGCCGTAACAGAAGGAAAATGAAGCCCTTAGTCCACTGTGTTAAAATCAGGAGCTTTAGTAGTTTGTTTTTAATAGTCAACAGGTCTCTACCTTTGCTGTGACTTGTACATTCTTCAGATTGAAGGTTCTCTGTTGATTCTATAACAGAAATACTTGGAGCAGTTAGAGAAAGGCTTAAAAGTCTGCCAGACAAGATTTTCTGCTGATCCTTGGCCCTGTTCACTCTGCTGTGTAGCATGGAAGTATCCTTTGGCTTAACACGTTTCATTTGAAAACACTGCCGATAGCCTGAGGTGGTTACTCTATAGTCAGTCAGCCACACATGGATGTTGATCATTCAGTCTGAGTGAATTTTTCCATGTGTATTTGTATGCAGTCTCTCTTCAAAAAGTTATTTTTGTTTTCTTTTTGGTAATACTGTAGATTGAACCCAGGGTCTTCTCACTGAGTCTACATACCCAGATTTTTCTTAGTTTTTGCCACGACCTATGCGACTTCTGAGGTTCTTGGGGTGAAGGACCACCACAGGATGAGAAAAATAAAGAAAAGACAAAGCTGTGGTCAGGTGGAGCCCTTATCCTCCTGATGGGAGGAAAGGTACTGCTCAACCACTGTAGCACCTTTGTTTATATACTTCCAAGAAGGATATTAATTTCAGCCCCACTGCCTAGCAACCCATAGCTTAGATTGTCTAGGAGTTTGGTGTTTCTGTGGGCTATAGCAGCTTTTTCGCCTGGTTGACTCAGTGCTCTTGGTTACTTTGATAGGATCCTTTCTGGGTCATGCCTTAGGTCAATTTCCAGCTTCAATGGTTCCAAACATATCCATCTTTTTTGTTTTGTGGTTGCATAGAATGGGTGGTCAGTTGAAGCTGGAGGAGCTGTGTTGGAGAGCTCTGAAGAAGATCTTTTTATTTTAAGTGCAGTCCAAAGATTTTAAGTCCCTGCATTCTGCAATTGAAACCCTGTGCAGTCCATTAATCCATACCAGTAGTCAGCTACCAGTGTAGCTGGCAATTGTCAGAAGGTGTTAGTGATTTGAGTTTCTTTTATAACATATCACTTCAGCATTGTTTTATATACCTCTAGTAGTTGTACGTTTTCTGCAGGATATTCAAGACCAAGTTAAGGTGAGACCTGTTTTAAAAACAATCAGCTTTTTGGTTCTTTATCAAGGTTAGTTAAGTCTCCTCAGGAAATGCCGTGGAACCGTACATAGCACCTCTTAGTTCTTGTCAGTGTCAGCCATTCAGATGAGTCACTGCCATTGCTTGACCAGGTTGCTTTCTGTGAAAGTCTGGGAGATTTTTTTCTCCTGGTGACTCTCCTTAGGCACACCACACACTGTTGGTCACTTTCCTCTGTGGTCTCATAGTTTCCTTGATCAGAAGACCAGGGACTCACTGAATATTGGGTGTCACAGCAGAAGTTCTCTAATGTCCTGGGTCCTCATTGACCTTGTAGGGCTCGGACCAAAATATTGGCTGTCCTCTTAGTCCATCTGTCTCTCCAATTGTTGGTCTCTAAACCTCAGTTGTTGAACATCCAGAAGAAAAGATTGTTAACAGTACAATGTAGTAGAGGTAGTGAGCATAACATTATCATCTTATCTAAATATCAAACATCTTAAAACATAAAATAGAACCATTATTTTTTAACAACCATGGATGTTTTAACATTTGAATACCTATAGAATGTTAGCAAACTGTTACATATTTTACACATAAAATTAGAAATCAAAACCATACCCAATGTTATAACATGACAATCATGACATTTTTTAACACACTTGAATTTACATTTGTTAACATAAGTTACCCCCTTTTTGGTCAGTCATCCCTGTCTAATACATAAAAGCTTTTACCTAACTTGTTGACCTTTAGTGGGGTGTACATCTCATAAGTTTTTGTTAAAGGCAGAGGTCTGAATCTGAAACAAAAAGTTTGTCACCATAAATAATCTGTTTTATATTTTTGAAGACTTACACATCTGGAGGCATGAATACATAAATATACCATGAGGTTAATAACAGTCTATCATAGCCATATGAAACCTTTGTATGGGTATATTTAAATCAAAAACCTTACTGTATTATTTCTTTTGACAGTGACCAATGTGAACATATTACAATAATATATTTTTATATAACTTTAGTTGGGGTGTCTCCCATAAAGCTATGGAGATCATTAGGGACTCCAATCAGTGAACAAGAACTGGTTAAAAGTGTTACCAGGCAGCTGCTTCTTCATTCATCAAATGGAATCCTGTCCAATAATCCCCCCACCCCCCTCAGGGATTTTGTTTGATCATCTTAATAATCTTTTGATGACTTATGAAAAATCCAATTATAACGTTTAACATATTATTTTGAACAAGAGACTCTCGAGTCCATAATAAACAACAATATATATTACTTTTACACAATCAATTTTAGCATCATTTGGACTAACTGGGAACTCAGGTGGAAGCATGCTTTTTAAGTCTGTTACCCAAATTAAACTTTGATTAAATGATCCAAAAATGTAAAAAAAGAAAAAATTGTTGAGCTCAAAATAACAGGAATAACTGTTTACAGAATGGACAAATGGACAAACATGGGCAGGTGATCTGTACAGATTCAGACAGACATAGAAACAGACAGAGTTGTTGGTGTCCTCAGGAACTCTCTAAGTTCCCAGGGCTATTTATACACATGTATCATGCCCCTTTGCTGAACTAGCTCGCTTCTTACACCCCATGTCCTTGGGGTTGGAACACCTGTCACCTCCAGCACCCCATGCCCTCAGGGCGTTTCTTACGCGCTCCATGCCACTTGGGCCCTCCTGTATGGGCACTTGTGCTTTCGGCTTCACAGGTGTGAATGATCACTAGCTCAGCTGACTCCCAACAACACCTTAACAGACTAGACAGACAAACACACACAGGCAGACTGACAAACATCTTACACAATCAGAGTGCACTCAAATATATTTTAACCCAATTGAATCACACTAACTTTTTACAATCGTAGACTTTGTACTTATGAATGGACTAGTCAGATTTGTTGCAGGTCAATTAACAGATCTCTGGTAAAAGAATTTGGAAAGGACAAAATCTTATCTATAATTAACATGTTTATCATAGGACTTAGCATATACTCTTATCTATTTAGACCTTTGGTTTTATTTTTGGTTACTGTCTTCTGGGTATCTTGGGTCAATTAATGTTGGCTCTAGCTTCATCCTTTTCTATTGGTTGTGGTGTGGTCTCCAAGGCATCACTGTCATAGGATTGCGCGACTGCTTCTTGAGGGGTGGAATCAACTCCTTTTCTGGGTTTGGGTCCATGATACAGTGGACAGCACACATTGGCACCCAGGCTATTTAGCATTTCCTGGAAAAACATAAGCATACCCTCTAGCCCAAATTAGCACTGAGCTTTAGGGTAAATGAAATTGTTTGCACAAGGCAGAAACATTTTGATGGAAGGTGGCCTGGGAAACAGAAGCCTGTTGAACAGTGTCTGAGGGAGGAACAGTTCATGGCAGTGCAACACAGCAAAAAGTAGCAAGAACCAAGGAGGGAAGCATAAGCCTCCTTTTTACCCCTGCATTGTAAGCAGGCAGCACTCATAGCATCTCTTTGCCCTACTCCTGCACAATGCAAGAATGTTTGCAAAATGAGAACTCTGCACCCCCACCCCCCAAGGCACTCAAGCTTCCAAACTTCAAGTTGATACAATGCATCAACCGTTCCCATCCACCATTGTCAGCTTGGCAACCAGACACATTGCTTTAAATCAGTTTCTAGCTACAAAGGCATGCTTATTTTTAACATTTTACAACTTGAACATTTTAACACAGATTTAACAATCCTTAAGAACCAATATTAAGTCTATGGACATTATTTTACATTAGAACACTTAACATTTTGCCCTTGCAGCTGAAACAAGCAACATTGTTTTTTTACCTCGCTTGTCTGGACCAAGCTCCAGGCTTGGTGGAGCTCCTTGGTTTTCTCCTGTGTGGGAGCCTGTGAGAAGCAGTGAGAGGAGCAGAAAGCAGCAGTTTCTCCCTGTTAAATAACCCTTTTAAAGTCTGTAAAGGTCCAGATAGATTTGCGTTGGTTTGTTTCTCCCTAGCCTTGCTCTAAGCTGTCTTCCCATTTCCTCCCAAGTAAGTAAATTTACAATTTCTTGTTCTGGAAACAAGCTCGAAAACTTTAGCAAGCTATGTAGTGTCAGTGTATTGAAAACTAAAATTGATACAAGAAAGCAAAAAGACCTAAATAAATGTAGAGTTACATTAATTGCAAATTTGAAACAAGTACCCCTGCAGTAAATAATTTTGAACAACAGAGGAGTTTGAGAATTTATATTACCAGATATCAAGACTTACTACAAAGCCATAGTGAGACAGTGATATGCTGGAAGCCAGTCGATTACCAGCTCGTAAAGGCCAATTATAGACCTTGAAGAAGTTTTACAGGCCAGTTGTTGTCCCAAGAAGCTTATGATTATTAAGACCCTGTCTAATCCAAATCCACCACAAAAATGTAAATACTAGAATCAAGCACAAAACCAACAGTTCCATAAATCTTTGTGATTCTTTAGAATGTATTTGCCCCATATCTAACACCTGGTAAAATCTATACATTTTTTTTTCCCTTTGGTTTCTTGTAAGCCAATTTTCCCTTTGAATTCTCTTAAGCCTGTTTGTCTCAGGCTTCTCTCAAACCAAAATCTTCAGGTTTTTTTTGTTTTGTTTTGTTTTTCTGGGGAAGGGGATTCTCACAGGTCTGTTTATAACTGACCCTAGAGAATAAGGGAGTTTTAATGCCCCGCTCTTTACACCTGTGAAGCCAGTATCAGTACACTCCAGTGATGACTACTGACCTATACCAATTCACTTCTCCCATTAATTGCGTGCACATGAGGCGCATCCCCTCGCCCTCAGTGACTCTTACCCTGTCCCTGTTCAGGCGCCATATGCCGCGACCCATTCAGCTCCTGAGGTTCTTGGGGTGAAGGACCGCCAGAGGATGAGAAAAATAAAGAAAAGAAAAAGCTGTTGTCAGGTGGAGCCCTTATCCTCCTGATGGGAGGAAAAATGCTGCCTAACCACTGTAGCACCTTTGTTTGTATACTCCCAAGAACGATGTTAATTTCAATCCCACTGCCTAGCAGCACATTGCTTGGATTGCCTAGCAACAGGTTGCTTAGATTGTCTAGGAGTCTGGTGTTTTTGTGGGCTGTAGCAACTTTTTCAGGTGGTTGACCATGGCTGTTTGTTACTTAGATAGGATCATGTCTGGGTCATGCTCTAGGTCAATTTCCAGCTTCAACAGCTCCCAACAAGTTTTTATTTACTTTTTAATTTTGAGACAGGGTACCTCTAATACCCCAGGCTGGGTTTGAATTTGTTATCCTCCTGCCTCAGCATCCCACAGTCTAAGAATACAGGTGTGCGCCACCAAGCATGGCTTCAAAAAGACATTTTTAATCTCTTCAGCAGTTGCCTGGGATCAAAATATATTGAAGCAATGTTTATACTTTTTCTCCAAAAACAGGATTATCTTTCAGTTATCAAAATAATTCATATTCTAAGAAACTCAAAAAATATAGGAAGTCACGAAGAAGAAAACAATGCTTACTCTTAATTCCAACAACTATGCATAAATATTTATTATTTGGTATGGTAATGCCAGGTTTACCTCCCTGTATTTATGTACTTAGACCCCCTCCCACCCAAGTTAGATCTTTATCTGATGTTTTATAGCACTCTTTTCTATAAGAATGTGCATAAACATGTGAATCATTGGTTTCAATAACTGCATATGTGGTTCTGTATCTTTTAAGGAACACCTTGTAATAATTTCTCATTTTTGCTTTATCATACAATTCTTTCAACATTCTTATTTATATATTATGATCTGTAAGTCCTTGGAGCAAGTCCTGCTTTGTATCTCTAGTGCCCAGTACGTGAAAGACACTCAAATGTTATTAAATAAGGGGAGGGGGTGAATCACTGAGTAGTGTCCTAACCTGCATTTTCTGGAAGGAAGATTGCTGAATGAAAAGTGCACAGCTACTTTGCAGTTTCAGATATCTTCCCAAATTGATCTTCTAAACGATTGTGCCACTTTCTGATCTTACCATAGTCACTGAAATGTCTGTTTATTTGACATTTTAGCACATTAGCTAACTTTGGATAATTTTCACTTAAAAATGAAACGATGATAAAATGAAAACTGTGTATAGTTATAATTTGTATTTCTTCCAGTACTAGCGATGCAAAATTAGTATGACTTCTGAATTGTTCAATTTTCATGTACATTAGAGATTTTTTCCCCAGAATGCCCAGTTACACACAATTAATTGAATGACGATTTGAAGGCGGTAAATGATGGAGTTAAAGTGGTTACTTTCTTCTTCAGAGGACTTGCCTAAAGTGTTTTAAAGATGTGTACCAAATCTTCATTATAAGGGTAGCCTTTGCTGAGGGTGGGGGCGACATCTGTAAGTTCAGGCCTCCAGAGGCTGAGGCAGGGGGATCCCGTGAACTTCGAGGCCAGCCTGCACTACATAGCAAGACCCTGTCTCAAGGAAACAAAAACTTAGCAGAGTGGCAGAGGAAGCTGCTCGGGTCCCGGCAGGAAGCGTGAAGAGAGGAGCCTGAGGGAGGTACCCCCGAGTCATGACCCTAGGACCTGCCCACCTCCTCGCCCCAGGGCCTACCCCCCAGCAGCGTGTCAGCGTGCGCAGGGCCTTGGGGGGACCGTGATGTCAGGGTACCGTGCAGCGAGTGGTGTCTTAGGGGTTTGGCACTCGGGAGTTCTGTTCAGTCAGGAATTGGGGTGATTGGTAGCATCTGCACCGCATAGAGAACCCCCTGAGGGAATTACAGCAGCTGGCCTGAACCCAGGCCTCTCAGAGGGCCGGAGGTGCAGCGTCCGCTCTGTTGCGCATTGCTGAAGCCACCCTCGCCAGAGAAGCGCTCAGGGATCCCGCTTCAGACTGGGAGTGTGGCAGTGCGCTTTGAAAAAAATGTTTTTGTTTATTTTATTCTGTCTTCAACACCAGTTTCTAATAGTCTTTTTGTTATATGCCTTGCATGAGGTGAGGCATTTTACATTTGCTCTAAACATTTTAGATCTAAGCAGAAAAAACCAGTAAAGCTAAGTAACAAAAGTATCCACATTCTTTATTATTGTAATGGATGAGAAAATTTTTCAGACCTCCAAATTCAGTTCACTGTCACAGCTTTTAATTCTCAAAAAGAACTACCACACTGAAGATGAGCTAGAAAACTTACGGTACTTGTTACCGTATAGAAAATGGTTCTCTGAATTGTATCCGTATGATCACTACACAGAATCTACTAAGTGAGATATATTTGTTTTATATTAGGTATTTCAAATTAAATGACTTGTAAAATAAAATGTATTCATGTATACACACACTTCTTAAATGATCAATTGAACATTGTATGGTGGTTATGAAGCGCATTTTTTTTATTGGTTAGGTTTTCTTTAAGAAATACGTTTTTTCTACCTGTCTTGTTATATAGGCTGAGGAAAATCTTGGTGTGGTCATGATCTTTACCCTAGTGACAGCAGTGCAAGAAAAATTAAATGAAATAGTAGATCAGATAAAAACAAGAAGAGAAGAAGAAAAGAAACTAAAAGAAAGAGAAGCAGAAGAAGCAGAGAAGGTACATTGACAAGCTTGTTTTCTTTCATTATTCTTTAAATCTGTTTTTTGGTTAATTGGAAATTAGATTTTCTTTTTTCCTGGGGGGAGTTTCAATAAATTTGTGAAATCACAGTAAATGAAAGAAATTTTTGTAAAATTTTACTATATAAGACTTTAGGCCATGTGTGGTGGTGCCTGCCTATAATCCCAGGACTCGGGAGGCTGAAGCAGGAAGATTGCTGCGCGTTTGAGGCCAGCCTGGGCTACAAAGAGTTCAAGGCCAGCCTGAACTGCATAGTGAAACTCTGTCTCAAAAAGACAGGAAAAAAAAAGACTAGAAGTCTGTGGTGGCGGTGGTGGCACGGCAGGAGTTCTGAGTGATAACCCAGGGTAGTCAAGCTCTTGTAGGTAAGAGTGAGAAATGTAAATTACTTAGTCTGTGGTGCCGCGTTTAAATTTATAAAAGCCTTTGGTACAGTGACCTAAATAGTAAATGTAAAGAAAGCCTCAAATTCTAAAATGAATTGAAAAACAGTGATTTAATATTATAAATCAATGTGTCTTCAAAACTTATTAATAATGGCAACAACTTTCTTCTTCATAGTAAATAGCCCCGGTGAGCTCAGCAAATGGAGTGCACGTTTCTTTCTTGTGAGGAGAGTAAAAGTGGGCTTTGGTAGAGTTCTTGGTCAAAACCAGTGAGGAGAGGCAGCGCGGGCAGGAATCAGATGAAATATTTCAGATGTAGACAGTGATTTTTCTGTTTCTCGTGTAAAAGTGGTTCTGTTTGTCTAGGACATACACTATTCTGCTTTACTTGTTGAACTGCTGTCTTATAATCTAATCACAATGCCTTTTTTTTTTTTTTTAATTTGCTAAGCAATTATTCCACGGCACCCCTGTTACAATTGAGAATTTCTTGTGTTGGAAAGCCAAGTTTGATGCAGAACTCTTGGAAATTAAAAAGAAACGAATGAAAGAAGAAGAGCAAGCAGGAAAGAATAAATTGAGCGGTACGACATTCCCTGCCTGGACTTTACCGTCCCCAATCCCTGTGTTAGATAGGAAGAGCGTCACTTAGACAGCCTTCTGTGGGCAAGCAGGACACTTAGGCCTCAATGACAAAAAGAGAAAGCATATCTACGCACGTGAATTATAATTATTTTGTAGCTTATCTTTGCTAACTACCTGGCAGTCAGTAGATCCTAAGACAGAAAGATATGCAGGATCACAAAACCCAGAAGTGGTGAGTCAAACCCATTGTTCTTCTAGGACTGTTAAGGCAGAGGAGGTTTTTCACTTGTATTTTAATGTGAATATATTTCACATGCACCCTAGCAACGGGGTGTGTGTGTGTTAAATTTATTGAAATTCACGTGAAAATAGATTTTCAGACTTGTTTCCTTAAAGTACTACATTTTAAAAAAGTAGTTTTAGGGAAGGTGAAGGAATACCATGCCATTTGGATTAAACCCAGTTATTTCTTTTTAGGCAAACAACTGTTCGAGACAGATCATAATCTTGACACATCTGACATCCAGTTCTTGGAGGATGGTAAGATGATATTAGAATTGCATGTCTATGTAATGTGCTGTCTTTAACTTTAGAGACTACTGTGGACATAATTACCTATTATTACTACTTTAAATTTGCTTAAATTAGCAAAAACTTTTTAAACATGTTGTTAGAGAAGTAAAACATTCTATTCAAATGTATCGTTTCAAATGTATGAGTTGATCAGCTATTAGAATTTATAAACTGTATTTTTTAAGCAGCCTTGGAAGGAAAAATTTACATGAAATGAAATGATTGCTCTGATTTCAGTCCGAGTACTCTCAGAGGTATGGTCTGAACAGGATAGAGCAGTTCTGTGTGGAGCCCACGTGTGTTCTGGAAGGGGCTCGATCCTCAGCCCCACCACTGCTGACACCTTGGAGCTCTGCGTTTCCTTCACCATCTGTAGTGTCTGCTTTGCCTGTCGGAGCTCTCCTAGCTCCTGGTCTTCAGCTTTCTTCTGGATTATCTGCTAGAGGAGATGAAGAGGCAGTGTTTTTTTTTTTTTTTTTTTTTTTTGCGGCACCGGGATCAAACTCACAACCTCACACCTGCCAGGGCAGGCTTTTAAGCTGAGCCAGACTCCCGGCCCTAGTTTTTTGAGGCAGGGTTGCACTATGTAGCTCAGGCTGGCCTTGCGCTTGTGTTGTAACCCAAACCGGCCTCAGAACTCACAACGCTCCTCCTACCTCGGCCTGCGGAGTGCTGGGATTAAAGGCGTGCGCCACCACGCCCGGCTAAGAGGCAGTGTTGATAAGGTCCACTGCTGAGTCATTCTTACTGATACTCAGCCTGCCTGTCCCTCTCTCCCTCTCTCCTTCTCTCCCTCTGTCTCTCTCTCTCCTTCCTTCTTTCTTTCCTTTTCTTTTCTTTTCTTTTCTTTGATGTGGTGCTGGGGATCAAACCCAGGGCCTTGTGTGTGCTAGGCAAGTGCTCTACCACTGAGTTACACTTCCTAGTCTTATTATATTCTCTGCAGCATCTGTAGTAAGATTTTTATATAACAACAAAGAAAGTCAGACAAAACCCAGCAAGATTTCCTCTTCTATTTTGGTAAAAAATTCTAAACCTAAAAAGCTTTGTTTCATTTTTTCTTGTGCTTTACCAGTTTTAATCTCTTCACTCATTCTTGACTCAATTCTTTCTCTAGTGGATCAAGTATCTTCATTCCAAGTAAGTTATTAAAAGATATTTGTTAATTCTGTCTCTGAAATATCTTCTCAGCACCTTCTTCTATCTGAAGGTTTTATTATTTTCACTGGGACTTTTGTGATAATCTCTTAAATTATTTCCCTATACTCTTCCTCTTTTTAATGCCCTTATGTACTGTATTTTATAGTTGTTGACTGTGATGTGGTATTTCTAAAACCCATATTTTACCTTTTACAACACTGATTTCCACTGCTTAGAAAAAAAGATTGACCTACATTCTGGTCCTTAGTTATTAAACTTTCCCAATTTAATTTTCTTCAAATCTTATCTTCCAGTTAGAAATTAAGGTCTTACCCATTTTCTCTGCCATTGCATGTCCTTCTACCTAGAATTGCTTCATCCAGCTCTTTTTTTTCTTAGTGGATTCGAATTTATCACTAAGGCAGTTTAGACTTCATCTGCTTTGTGGATCTTTCTCTACCAACTCAAGGCGCAGTTATTCTTTGACTTGCACTTAGTATATTTTTATTTCTGAACTTCTCATAGGCACCAGGAAAGATTTATTCTCACTTAACTGAATTTCAATAAACTGAAGTCTGAGAAGAAAGAAAGATAGCAATTTTGTCAGTAAAGAGTGCTGTAATATCCTACTTTGATCTACTTCAGATAAAGACTGACAGTTAAATACAGAGCTTGGTTATTGCTTATAGTGATTAGGTATTTGGAATCTTGGAAAGTCATCCTGTTCGTGATAAGGAGAACTGGTAAGAGTACGGGTCAAATTAAATATCCCAGTTCACTCACCTGAATAGTTGAGCTTTGATGACGTGCATGCCTGCGGCTATGGGAAGCGGTAACTGCAGGTCCAAGGCCAGCGATTCCAGCTCTGTGTAGCCAGAGCAGTGTGTTGTCACCCTTGTCTTCAGCATACATCATGCCACGTGATGAGTAATCATTCTGGTAGCTTTCTTTTTTAATAACCAGAATCTTAGACTGAAATGGAAGAATGAAGTTGCTCTTAACATCTCAGAATCTACTGACCCAGCTAGATACAGTTTGCATTAGTGATTTGGGATTTCATCGTTTGCACCTCATACACGTTTAGAAGTTTCTGCTTGGTCTTGCCAATGAGTTTTGTCTTCCATTCCTTGATAGAAAACTGAAGGGGAAATATGTTTTTCCTTGCACAGCTGGCAACAATGTGGAAGTCGATGAGTCTTTGTTCCAGGAAATGGATGACTTGGAGCTGGAGGACGTTGAGGATGACCCCGACTACAACCCCGCAGATGCAGGCAGTGACTCCACGGAGTGACAGGCACCTCCGCCTCCCGAGAGGCCCCCCAGCCACAGCATCTGTGGCTATGCTGAGAGGGTTTTGATTTCCTTTCTTTTTTTTTCTAAGAAAAAATAATTTTCAGGAGAATTTTCTTCTGGTAACTTTCATCATTGAACTTAATAAACTGACCATAACAACACTTCAGGTTCCCTTCCTCTTTTTGGTGAACAGAAGATTCCATATTTACCATTATTTAATGTTGGAGGGAGACCCTACCTATAGCACCAAGACCCAAAGGTGGGCTGCTGCTGGGGACATAAGAGGGTTTATGCAGAAGAAATCGGAATGACTCGTAATTTCTATCCTGGAGGAGATGATGGTTACTTTTGAATTCCAAATATTGTCCTTTATATAAAGTGTTACAGTACTGAGATATGTAAATAGAAAATTTTGCCTGGATTCTAACCTTTTAACAGTAAATTTAAGCTTTAACAGAACCAGAAGCCCAGATTATAAGTAAGAATAAAATGGACTTCATCACTATAATGAATGCACATTTTTGGTGTTTATAAAAGTTGTATATTGCTATAGCACTTCTCAGGTTAGATTTACGAGCCCTTGTCTGAATTTTAAGGGTAAAATCTGATACCAGTTCTGTAGGTGATTTATTTTCTTCTGCTGTTTTTTCATTTTGTATAATTAGTACGTATTTGTCATACATAATGATCAGTTCATCATAGGGAACTTGTACATAACACACCTTAAATCTTTTTTTTCCCATTCCCCTCCCCTCCCTTCAAACCTTCTTCCCCTCCCCATTTTTAAAAGATTATTTTCATTTGTTTCTTTCGATTCTCTTTTTTGTCCATTTTTCTTCCTTCCCTCCCGTCTCACTCCTTTGTTCCCTTTCGCATTTGAACAAGTTCTCCCTACTTTCCAATATCTGTGGTTCATTAAGCTCCTTCTTTATCCTTTGGATTTCTTGCACAAGAGAAACAACGCAATACTTAAACTTGTGTGTCCAGTTTATTTCACTTAAGATTATGGTCTCAGGGTGCATCCATTTACCTAAAAATGACTCAGAATTATTCTTTTTTATCGAGGAGTAGTACTCCACTGTATATCAGTACCATATTATTTGTTCATCTTTTGATGAGCTTCTTGGGTATTTCCAAGACTTAACTACTATCAGTTGTGCTGATGTAAGCATGTATATGCATATGTCACTGCGGTGTGATGCTTTTAACTCTGTAAGGAAAGTACCTAGAAAGGGAACAGTCGGGGCCGGTGGAACCTGTCGCTTCAGTTTTTTGGAGAATCACCATACTGTTTGCATAGTAGTTGTGTCACTTACACACCACCAACAGTGGAGAAGGGTCCCTTTCCCCACAGCCTCCCCAGCATTTGTGACCGGTTAGTTTCCTGATGACGGCCATTCTTTCTGCAGTGAGAGGGAATCTCGGTATTGTTTGAACTTGTAATTCTTGAATGATCAGTGATGTTGAACATTTTTCCATATACTTACTTGCTGTTTGTACTGCTTCATCTGAGAAATGTCTGCTCATTTCAGGTGCCCGTTTTTGGATTGGGTCTTTAAGTTTGGGGGATCTGATTTTGTTGTTGTTGTTGTTGTTGTTCTTTCTGTGTTGTAGACGTTAGCTGTTTTTCTGAGTAGCTGGTGAAAATCTTTTCCCTTTCTGTGAGTTGTCTCTTCACTCTCTTGCTGGTTTCTTCTGCTGTGCAAAACCCTTTTAATTTGATGTGATCGCAGCGTAAGGAAGGTTTGTGGCCAGCAGCGAGTAAGGGGCGCTTCTGGGACGGCGGCCGAAGCTGTACCCCCAAGCCTGGGGCCTGGGAGCCGGATTTCAGGGGAGGGGCTCGGCACTGTGGCACTGGGAAGCCGTCCCGTGCCTGTGGAGGCGGGCACATTCCTCTCATGAGATCACAGTGCAGATCATGCTCTTTATACATTGCACAGCCAAAGCAGTGAAGGAGAGCACATCTGGGTGGAGTAGAAAGTTTAGTATTATAATGTGTATGTGGCTCTGTTTTTTCCCAGTACGGTAGATTAAACCTAGGGTCTTTGCACTGTGCTGTATCCCGAGCCCCGTTCCCCTTTTTCATTGTTTGTTTTTAGAAAGGGTCTAAGTTGTCCATGCTGGACTTGAACTTTGGTCTTCCTGCAGCGTCTCCTGGGGACCCTCTGAGGTGGGAGGGCGGAGTGTTTTCCCTACCTCTGACCCCGTAGGCATCTTCGTCCTCCCAGGCCCTTCTCACCAACTACTTGGCAACAACTCTCATTCCCTAGCTACAGAGAGCTCCAGTGGGCCGCAGCCCTAAGGGCCTGTGCCGAGCCGAGGCACTGATCCCGTCCTAACGCCCAAAGTCCTCGAGCTGGACATTCACCCCACTTCCGTCCACTCGGATCTACCGCCCAGAGCACGGAGGTTCTCAGCTGTTCCGACCCAGGATGGGAACACGACTCCCCGAGCAGTGGACGTGGTCTTACCGGGCAGACTGGACCGACTGGCCTGATGGCTGTCATTCCCTGAGGACAAGGACAGTTGTGTCTCTCGGGCCCTCTCACACAGCACAGCCCCAGAACTGGGTGTGTTGCCTCTTCTGATCTCCAGAGCCTGGGGGTGTGGTTTTACCTTGTGTCATGGGGACCAGTGAGGGTCAGTGAGGAAGAGCCCGGGCCCAGCACGACCCCTGCAGAAGGCGGCTCTGTGGACCCCGTCTGCAAGCTGTTCTCCCTGTGCGGCCCCTGTAGCAGCTGACTCCTGTGGGGCGGCCGTGGAGCCACAGAGGGAGCCGGCTCCTCTGACGTGTGCGGCACCAGGCTCTGTGGGTCTGTGTGGCCCTCTTGTGATGCCCGAGGAACGTCCCTGCTGCTGGCGCTGGGTCAGAGTGGGGCAGTGAGCCCTGGGTGTTCCTGGTGGCCCAGTAGGACGTGGGGAACCACATAGTGTCCTGCCGCCACCTGCCCAGGACACACTCCCATACTGTGCTTCCCCATTCTTCCCCTGCCTGCCTCCCCTCCCCTTCCTAGCCCCTTGTCCCCGCAAAACCCCCAGGCCCTGGGGCGGGACCGCAGGCGGAGGAGACTGCCCGTGCCCCGCTCTCTGCTGTCACCCAGCAGGTGTGGACCTTTGCCCTGTGCCTTTTTCTATTTTTTTCCCATTCCTTCCACATCCTCTTCTTCCCTCCTCTTCCTATCTCTGTCCTCTCTCCTTCCCAGTGCACGCAGAGGGCCTTGTGCTGCACACGCCTGGCCTGGGGACTGCGCTGCACCCCGAGGCCCTTGCTGGGTGGTGGAGAAGCCAGTTCGCCAAGATCTATAGTCATATCAGCTGGAACCCACATGCTCTTCCCTTGGTCCCAGGTCTTAGGGAGGGGCCACCAGGAACCCCCGTTCTTGGCTTACGGTGGCCTCAAGCAGCTCCAGCACCAACTGTTCTCAAAGGGGCTTGGTGCTCGGAACTGGGGACTTGAAGTCCAGCTGGAGACCCCTGACTGTGGAGCATACCAGGTGCTGGTTCAACCTCTGGGTCTGTGTAACGCACCCTCACGTGGATGCCTGGGGTGACGGGTGTGGGTCCTGTCTGGCAGGATCCAGGTGGGCACTGGGTGTGTGGAGGTGGCTTACAGGGGGACAGGTAGGACTGGACCTGGCCAGGGAGCCCAGGATGACTGTGCACGAGTGTGGAGCTGACCACACACTGGCAGGGTGGAAGGGAAGGGTGCACCAGCCCAGCTGGGTCTGGGGACAGGAAGGTCCCGGAAGGGCCGCACGGTGATGACCCAGCGCCAGGACGAGATCCTCCTTTTCGTAGGCTTTGTTAGGAGGCCTGGAGCTGAGGATCCAGGGCCCACCTGCGGGCAGTGCACCCGTGAGTGGTAATCGGCCCAGCTCCGGGCCCTCAGGTGAGGAGGTCCCCCCGGGGCTGTCTTCCTGGTCTTCCTGTGCGTGGGCTGAGGGCCAGGCCGTGGCCAGCCTGCCCCTGCTTCCTCACCTGGCCTGCTCACTGCCGCCAGAGC
>RJWM01020123.1:0-37725 GCA_004363535.1 Dasyprocta punctata
CTTTAATCCCAGCACTCGGGAGGCTGAGGTAGGAGAAGCGTTGTGAGTTCGAGGCCGGCTTGGGCTACAACGCGAGCGCAAGGCCGGCCTGAGCTACATAGTGCGACCCTGCCTCAAAAAACTAGGGCTGGGAGTTTGGCTCAGCGGCTTAAGCGCCTGCCGTGGCAGGTGTGAGGTTGTGAGTTTGATCCCCAGTGCCCCAAAAAAAAAAAAAAAAAAAAGAATATACCGGGTGGGCGTGCTGAGGGTTTGCAGCTGAGCTCACTTAGTTGTGGCCGTGTTTCTGTCCAAAACGCAGCACGCGTAGAGATTCTTTGGGGAGGGGCGACCTTCACACGCCAGGCTGGGAATTAGCCTGCAGCACCAGACACTGGTCATTAGGGCTGCGATGGACCTGAATAATCAAAACCGAGGACATAAGCCTCGCCTTCCACACCCCAGGCCCTACTTCTCTTAGTGACATCCCTAGAGCTTCCTGTGTGAGTTCAGAGAGCCATTTGTTGTGTCATTCCGTCGCCAATCACTTCCTAAAAAAACATAAAAGTATCAGGCTTTGGTCATTGGACGGTCCCATATGCTTTTCTCTTCCGAATGAGTGCTTGCATTAATCGGCTTTCTTTTTTTTTTTTTTTTTTTTTGCGGCACCGGGGATTGAACTCACAACCTCGCAGGCGCTTAAGGCACTGAGCCAAACTCCCAGGCCTGGTTTTTTGAGGCAGGGTCGCACTATGCAGCTCAGGCCGGCCTTGCGCTCGCGTTGTAGCCCAAGCTGGCCTCGAACTCACAACGCTCCGCCTACCTCAGCCTCCCGAGTGCTGGGATTAAAGGGGTGCGCCACCACGCCCGGCTTAATCGGCTTTCTGAACCCAGCCCAAGAGCCCACAGGAGAGCTGGGGGTGCGGGAGAGGCATCCCAGAGGCCTTAGGGTGGGGGAGGAGGAGGCGCAGAGAGAGGGGCCAGATGTGGGCCCTCTGGAGCTGGACAGACACTGGGGCGCCCTGGAAGGCCCACGTCAAAGTTCAGGGCTCCACAGCTGTAAGGGAGCACAGCCGTGTCGTTGCAGGTCACTGCGCGCGGGTGCATGCATGCATTTGGGACATTGTGGGGTGTAACAAACGCGGCGTCTGCCCTTTGGGGCTGGGGGTCAGAGGCCTGGGGGGAAGACGGAGGCTAACAGAAGTGACCGTAGAGTTGGACAGGGCCGGCAGCCTCAGCCCCATCATCCAGGGGAGCTCGGGACAGGGTCCCCAGGCTGGCCACCTCTGCACTGCAGGGCCCCGGGCCGCCCCACGCCGGAGGCCTCGCCCGGGCCACGGCCGAGGAGGAAGGAAATGCCCCTCTTCTCCCCTCCCCTCCCCTCCCCTCCCCTCCCCTCCCCTCTCCCCTCCCCCGGGCCAGCCGGGATTCTCGGGATTCGCTATCGCTCCGCGGGCGGACCTCGGCCCTCTGCAGGCCCGGATGCGGAGGCCCAGGCTTGCGGGGGGCGGACCCGAGGGCGTCGGGGGAGGAGCGAGGCCTTGAGACGGCGGGGTTCGCGGGGCCATCAGTGGCTGCGGCGGCCGGGGCTGGCGGGCGCAGGGTGAGTGTCGGGCCCCAGCCTGCGCCTCGGGGGAGTGGGGTCCCCTCGCACCCCGCACTGCGGTCCTCGGGCAGGGCCCCAGCGGGATCTACCCCGTCGCCCTCGGTGCTCGAGTTTCCCAGCGCAGCGGCAGTGGCACCCGGGACTCTTCCTTCCCTTGCCCCGGGGCCGGGCGGGGTCGGGATGCGGGGCGCCCCGCAAACCACCTCGTGCTCGCCGGGTCCGGATGCCTCGCCTTCCTCCCGCGCCGCCTGGTGAAGCAGCAACAGGTGAAGCCCGGTGCCCTCCTTGTCTCCCTATCCAGGTGAAGACAGCAAAGGGACTCGCAGAGACCAACCGCTGGCCGTGGTGACACAGCCAGAGCGGGCAGAGCCGGCGCGCACAGCCAGCCAGGTGTGTGGAGCCCAAGTTCTCCCACCGCCCCCTGCTCCGCCTCACAGGGCAACAGTGGGAAAGAAGACCGGGAACAGGCAGCGCTAGTGCTGGGTCCCCCAGGAGGAGGCTGGAATGAGGGAGCCCAGGGCAGCAAATCCCTCACCAGGAATTACTTGAAGTACCCACTTCTTGGGGTGACGGAGAGGACCAAGCATGGTGGCCAGATGCCGTGGGAAACTCAGGACAGAGAGGGAAGCCCTCTCTGGGAAGCCCCAGCCTTGATCCAGGAGGTACTTCCCCGGCTGCAGGGGCTCTGCAGGCTTAGCCATGTGACCTTGCTGCCAGGTGCCTCAGTTTCCTTATCTGTCCCATGGGGCCCCGTGTGGGGTACCCACCTCCCAGGATCACTGCGCAAAGTGAGATCCCTGTACTTAGCACCGTGCCTCCCCACCTTGACGCCCACCATCCAGAGGGCCTCTCTGTCCCAGGTCCCTTTAACCTCAGGACATCCGGGCTGTCTGAGGTCTGCAGAGTCTGCATGCAGCCCCTCTAGAAACCCAAAGCCACTGGGGTGAGCCCAAGGCTGAGGCAGCAGCTTCTCCCCTGGACTCCCGCAGGGAGAGGCTGGTAAGGGCAGGGGTTTTTTTTTGTTTATTTGTTTGTTTGTTTGTTTGTTTTGGTACCTGGATCAAACTCAGGGACCTTGCGCCTGCCATGCAAGCACTTGTGCCACTGAGCTAAATCCCCAGCCAAGAGCAGGGTTTTTAAAATCTTAGGGTTCCAACTTGCACAATTCCAGAACTGCTCAGCTGTACCCCAAGCCAACCTCCAACACTGGTTTAGCAAGAAGGGGAAGCTCAGGAAGTTGGTGTCCCAAGCCTCCTTTCCTGGCCACTGCAGCCTACAGCTTTGGAGCCATCCTCTCCCCGCCCCCTGTCCAACAGCAAGTTTACCTCTGTGCTGAATCTGGCCACTAACCCCCACTCTGACCCCCAAATCCGGACCACTCTCGTCCCGCTCCCCCACGGTGTCCCTGCTGCACCCTGACCCCCAAATCTTCAGCCACCTGGGCCCCTGGTGCTCATTCCGATTCTCTCCTGCCAATCCTCCAGCTACAGCCCCTCCTTCTAGGTCCTTTGCCCACCCGGGACCTGTGTGCCTGCTCTTCCCTTTCCTGGGACCGCGTTTCCCTGCAGTCTTCTTGTGACTTGGCCCGTTGAAATTCAGCTCACTTCCCAGAAGCCTGTCCCCTCCGCCCGCCTGCCCGCCTGGAGGAGCTCTCTGGGGCTTTGTCCTGTTTTCCTTTCATCTCAGGGCTTAGCCCTGGATGCTGTGACCTTTCTTCCATGCTTCTTGTCTTTTTGTTTATCTTCCCAGCTAAATCAGCCCACCAAGGTCCCAACGTTTTCCTTCCTCTTCATCTTGGGTTCCCCAGAACCCGGCACCTGGCATCTAGTAATCTAGTAATCTGGTCAGATAATTGTGTGCAGTTGCAAGCAGACCATCCGAGTTCTGCATTTCTCCTTTCCTGTTGCTTAACAGCGTATTTTCTGCATCTCCACACAGACCACAGCACTGTCATCGCTCTTAACAGCTGTCTGCCTTCTAAAATTTAGCTTTTCTCTAGTGTGCAGCTTTGCCAGGTTTTAATGCGACATCCAACTTACCTGAAAACACTGTTGTCGCTCTTATGCTTGTATTGCTGCTATTTGCTAATTTTTTTTGCCATCAAATGATTTCTTTGAAATGTAGTTTCCAAAATGGAGTGTTCAAATCCAGGGTGTGCTGACTTTGAAGGCAGTTGCCACTTGTTACTAGATAATCTGTTTAGAATAATCACCTCCTACTCCATGTGTGTGAGTTTCCCCACAGCCCTGCAAGCATTGGGTTTTAACATTTGTATTTGCTTTGGTTAATTCAGTGGGGCAAGCAGAGGAGGTTAAAATCTGCTGTGCTTGACGGCGCAAAGCTGGCTGCTTTCCTGCCTGTGCCAGTTCTGTTTCCTGGCTTGCAAAGAAAGGAAGCTAAACTCCGCAGACTGCAGAAGCTGCTCTGTCAACCAGCAAGAAACCTGACAGACAGTCCCGTGCCCTCTCAGTGTGGTACCATGGTGGGGAGAGAAGGGCCTTTGTTTTTTGTTTTTGTTTGTTTGTTTGTTTGTTTTGAGTCTTCGCGAATAATTTTTCAGCATGATAATGTTTTACTTTATAAATTGTAAAAAAATAACTCAAGATGTGAGAGGTACTGTGTGAAATCACTGGGGCATCGGGGCAGGAAAAGACAGGGAACACATGGATGTTCATGACCAGGGAATCACAGGTTGTCCTGGGGACACCTGAACGCCATCCCAAGAAGTGTCCTGGACCTAGAACACGGCACAGACCCGCCTTCTGGCCGTTGATCAAGGGACCGTGTCCAGATTTAGCATCTTCCGCTGCTGTGGGGTAGTCACCCTAACTCGGTCTCAGTGCTGCAAAGTGAGCTGCTGCCAGGGCCGCTCTGCCTCTGGAGGCTGCCGGGAAATCTGCTCAGCCGCCGCCAGTGCCAACTCCTAGAGGGGCCCGCGTTGCTTGCGTCGGCACCTTCTTCCGTCTTTGAGGCCAGCAGGGCATCTTCAGCCTTGCTCTGCTGCCAGCTCTGCTTATGTCCTCGTGTCTCCCAGCTCTCCTTTCTCCGCTCATGAAGACCCTTGTGGCTGAGCGTAGTGGTGCACCAGCTACTCAGGAGGCTGAGGCAGGAGGATTGCAAGTTTGAGGCCAGCCTGGGCAATTTGATGAGACCCTGTCTCAAAATTTTAAAAACAGTTTTAAAAGGCTGGGGATGTAGCTTAGCCATATAGCACTTGCCCATTGTTCACAAGGCCCTGGGTTTGATCCCCAGCACTGTAAAAAATAAAAAGCCTTCTACTATAGTGGGTCTACCTGGATAATCCACCCCCTGCCATCTAAGGGTCCTTTGGGGGAAATTACTGTGCCTCCCACCCTCTGGAGGAAATAAGCAAGGTTCAGAGCAGTATGTGGGCTCACATTTGTTTAAGAAAAAAAACACAGGAAGGGAGAGTGAAAGTGTGTACGTGTGTGTTCGCGAAGGCTCAGGACACCCCAGAAGGCTGCAGAGGGCACCGGCAGGAGTAGCTGCTTCTGGGAAGGCGGGTGGTGTGTGTTGTCCTGCTACATCTTTTTGTATTATTTAAATTTTTTACTACATGCATGTGTCACTTATGTTAAAAATAAGTTTGAAAAGTAACACATAGTCATTGTAGAAGTTCAGACTTTCCAGAGGCAAAGAGGAGAGTAGTCACCCAACCCGCATGCCCGGATTGCTCCCTTCCCTCCCAGAGGTAACCACTGGGAAGTTTGGCTCTCCTTACAGACCTAACATTTTCCATAGCTTTTTTTTTTTTTTTTTTTTTTTTTTTTTTTTTTTTTAACATGGGTCATCCAGCACGCAGTGCACTGGAGTGGGGTTTTCATTTTACTTTCCTGTATCCATATGTGAAGGTTGGGCAGCACTCGTCTCCCACTGCTGAGACAGATGTCCATCCGCTGATCTCAGCAGAGCCCATGGGTGATGTTTAGATGGTGACATTTAGATGACTGTGATGCAGTGGCTGTCTTTCTGTCTTCTGAAATTGCAGTGAAATTGAGCATGAAATGAGCCACTGGGAAGTGGGTGATTTAGTAGCACTTAGCACCTTCCCGGAATTGTGCCGCCCTCAAGCCAGCACCTGGATCTAGGTCCAGAGCATTTTCATTGCACCAAAGGGGACACCACACCCATTAAGCGGCCACTCTTTCCTCTTCCCTTCTTTCCAACCCCTGCCAACCATCTTTCCGACCCCATGGATTTGCTGTTCCAGACATCTGTCAGTGAGGATCAGAGGGTGTGACATTTGGTGAACAGGCAGCTGCCTGTCCTTAGTGTAGTATTTTCAAGGTCCATCCACGTTGTCAGCTGTGGTGGCGGCGTCTGGTCCCTTCTTCAGGCTGGAACTGCCACGTCCTGCTTGTCCATTCACCAGGGGGTGGACATGGGGCTTTCTTCCACCTTTCGGCTGCTGTGTTTCTGCCGTGTACTCTCCGTGGTAGCCAAAAAGCAGAGACAATGTCAAGCAGGTACGTGTTAGGTGCCTTTTTTTTTGCATCCTTCGGGGTGTATCCCCAGGATGTATGTCCTTCTATATACACTTTTGAGTTTTATACTATTTCACCTTTTTTTTTTTTTAAGACAGGGTCTCACCATGTAGTGCAGGTTGGCCTTGAACTTACTATGTAGCTGAGGCTGGCCTCTAACTTGCCGTGATCCTCCTGCCTCACATACTGACTGCTGGGCTTACAGGCATGCACCACTATGCCTGGCTTTACACTATTTTGGACACTGTTAAAACTTAACTCCCAGCACTCAGGAGGCTGAGTCAGGAGGATCACCATGAGTTTGAGGCCAGCCTGAACTGCATAGTGAAACTCTGACTCAAGAAGATAAAAATAAACAAACAAACAAACCTGACTTATAACGAATCGGTAAGCCAAGATTGCTAAGCCCATATTCAGAGGATCACTGCAGGACAGATCTGACGAATGTTTTCTTCTGTTCCAGATCCAGAGGCCGTAGGAAAATGGCATCTGGTAGTGAAAAGGTAAGTCACATCTGGCGTCCAGCAGCCTCAGAGGCCCTCCCAGCTTTGAGAAGATAATTATGTTGGGTGATTCCAGCAGGACAGAAAGCTCTGTCAAGGATATTTATACCCTACCCAAGGTCACAAAGGTGAAAAGCTACAGTAGGGCTTCACAAACTCTCCAGAGAGCCTGGTAATCTGAATCAACAGGTTCAACTCCTAGTTTTGCATTTGGAGGGGGCGGATAATCGAATTCAGGACCTCATGCTTGTCAGGCAGGCACTTCGCCACTGATCTAAATCCCCAGCCCCCTAGTTCTGCTTTTTTATAAACGTGGGCCATAAGGCCACGCCCTTCGCCAAGCTGAGGCTCGGTTTCCTTGTCTGGTGGGAAGGTTATTTAGCACCCCTTTGCTGAAGGACTGTGGAAAGGATGAGACAGCCGTCTCCCAGCACCAGGCCGACCCTGAGCCCACAGGGTCTTTTTCTGACCACTCCCTTTATAGGTAAAGAGACTCAGGCACAGGGAACGAGAGCCCCCCGCTCAGGACTACATGGCTAGAAAGTGGCAGAAATGGGATTTCCACCTGGCCTGACCCCAAAGCAAAGGTTTTGCTTCCTGTATTGTGCAGCCATCTGGAGTAGCGCTGATAAGCTGTGTCCTTCGGGGTGCAGGGCTGTTGGGGGACACAGGTGGCAAGGTGGAGAGGAAGTGTTGGCTTCCCCTCTGTTCACGTGAAGGTTCTGTGGGCCCAGCCCGGGCGGGCTCTGCGGGGCGAGGTGAGGCGAGGGTAGCAACAGTGTGGGTGGGGCAGAGTCCCCAAAGCCGTGGGGCAGCAGGACCAGGGGATGATAGTAAGGGAGAGCTTGGGTTTCTCACGCTGGTGAGCCCAGTGCTTCATGGGTGCCAGGCATTGTTAGTAAGAAAGTTTGTTTTAACCGGGTGTGGTGGCGCATGCCTTTTAATTCCAGCACTCGGGAGCCTGAGGCAGGAGGATCATTGTGAGTTCGAGCCCAGCCTGCAATTTAGCAACTTCGCATGAACTTGTCTCAGAATAAATAAATAAGGGTTGTGGATACAACTCAGTGGCAGGGTGCTTGCTTAGCATGTGTAAGAGCCTGAGTTCAAACCCCAGTACTGAAAAAAAAAAAAAAAAAAAAGACAAATTTATGGTACTCGACTTCTGAGCGTGTTGGATGTTAGATGCCGTTTGTTGTAGATGCACTGTTATTTTATGTACTATGAAGTACTTCGGGGGGATAAAATGATACAACACCAAAATAGACCCGTTGAAGGGCACACTCACCCTTCAGAGATGTGAAAATGTGGTTTTAGAATTGGTGATAAAAGATGCTGAATGTGAGAAGCAATCAGAATGTAACAATAAGACCATTTGACCCCTTGGGAAGTGTGTTGGCCACGAAGAGGCGTGAGTGTGGGGCCTGCCGCTGTGGGAGACAGATACAGAATTGTCTGCGGTCTTTGTAATCATAAAAGATACGGATTTGAGGAGTAGATGGATGTAGAGAAGCTGGGGGTGTCGGCATCATTACGAATGTGTTCCCCTTTCTTTTGCTCCCATGTCACACTAGTGTAACAGTAAAAGAAATGAATGTGGGGTGTAGGTCTGTTCCCTGGGGTGCGTGGTAAGGGTTGGGGGGGGGTCTAAGGAATCTGAAGGAAGCCGGCACGGGCAGGGGTATCGAGGGGGCTTCGTCCAGGCCTGCAGCAGGGCTCGGAAGCTGCAGGCGAAGTGGCACCTGGAATACAACACCTCCCAAGGACACACCTTGGGGAACCCCAGGGGGCAGGAGGCTGCCTGTCACCACAGAGGTAGTGGCGTTGCTGGGGACTGGGGAAGATGGGGGTTCAAATGGCCTCTTCCTGGTCAGAGAACACATTCTTTTTCATACTTGATCTTTGTCAAGTGTTTTCAAAAGCTTGTTCTCACAGGTTTGCTTTAGAGCTCTCCTACTTTTTGAGATGGACGAGCTATGCTGTAGGAGAAACTGATAAGGTGGTTGGCGGATTTGCAGTAGCTCGTTCCATGGAGATTGGCCCAGCCCACCGCAGACGCCTGCCCTCTGCCGAGCCCATCCCTGAGCCTCAGTTTCCCTGTTCTGCATAACAGGAACACCAGCACCAGGGCAGAGGGCAGTGCAGATTAAAGGTGACCATACCCTCAAAGTCCTCAGCAGGGTGCTTGGCGACAGCCACCACCACAGCCGTAGGAATATACGTCTGGTGCACAGAGGTAGCTGAAAAGACACAGAGTTGTCTGTGGTATGGGGCCGTGGTCTCCATCATGAGGACAAGTTGGCTTTGCAACCCATTGGGTGACCTTCCTCCTAGTGGCGTGTGCCAGCCCCACCCGGGAGCCTGAGCTGGGTGTGCTGAGACAGCTGTGGCTTTGGCACCTTTCACCTTGTGGTTCCTACACAGCACACCACCACTGCCACACCACAGCCGGTTAGCTCAAGTCTCCAAGTCCAGGACGGGGGTTCGAAACCCTCTGGGTGATTCCAGCATGCAGCCGGGGCTTGAGAACGGCTTCCCCAGCTACAGCGGGACTGAGTGTATTCACAAGGGGTGCAGAAGGAAGAGGGGCAGCCAGGGTGGAGCCCTTGCTCTGCTTCTCTTGGGCTTTGTGACCTGGGGTTCAACACCTGGCCTTTCTGTTCCCAGCTTCTTCGCTGGTAAATGGAGCTGGGTCTGTAGCTGCCGTGCGGGGCGGTTGCGCTGTGTACAGTGGGCACTGCCAAAGCTCCTAAGACTGCAGGCTATGCTACCCACCCCTGCGAGTGCGGCTGCGGGGTCATGGTGCCAGGCTGGCAGCTGCTGTGTGTGGTGGGAGGGAAAGGAGGTTGAGAAGCACAGTTCTGGGGGGACTGTGCCACCAGCACCCCTCCTGCCTGAGCCAGTCAGCCAGCTTGGGGCTTGTTTTCATGAACCTCAAACTTCCTCTCCACCCTAGAGAAGGAACAATTTCTACGCTTATTTAAAGACTTCCCTGATCTTAAAAATAGGCATTCCTCAGAACACACAGCCCCGGGGGGCGGGGAGGCCCGGGCAGGTGGCTTCTGTGTCCCCGAGAGTAGAGCTCAGCCGAGGGGCTTGTTCTATCCCCCAGGTGTGCTGCAGGAGCCGCTGGCCTGCTAGGCACAAGGGTCATGGTGCGAGCAGGACCTGCCCAGCCTACACCTGGGTGCTCAATGGTGACACAACTCCCCAGGAGTGTAGGGGCTGTGAGCATGCAATGGGGAGGCCTGGCCAGCCCCCCTGAGCTGGGATGCTTCAGAGGGGCCTGAAAGAAGGAAAGAAGATAGATGACAAGGTGAAAGGGCATGCTGCATTCTAGGCAGTGGAACCTGCATGTGCAAAGGCCCTGTGGCTGGAGGAGCCTGGCTACTGCGAAGCCCAAATGACTGGAGACAGCATGGCCAGAGCGGGGAGATGTGGAAGATGAGGTCAGATTAGCAGAACCCCAGTGGGTAGAACAGATGTGGCCTCTGGAAGGCATCTGATTCTTCAGTTTTTAAGAACAATGGGAAACCAAAAAGAGTTTTAAATATAGGAATATGTCAGGGTCCCCAAACCCAGGTTTAGGGCTTCAATAGGAGGCTCCTGGGGCCTCTGCATGTATGTGCACTCATGGCAGGGTGAGGATTACTGCAGCCGAAGGATATAGAAGAGGCATCGGGGTGAAGGCCATAGGAAGCAGGCCCAAGCTCCTGGAGTCCTCTCCAGGGGTCTGCTTGGTCCCTCCTGCGGTGACCAGTGGTGCATGAAGTGTTGGTGACCTGAGAGGCCCCCAGGGGGCTCATCGCCCACAGGTTTTAGTGGGGGCTGTCACATAGGCTGACTCTCCAAAGGGAGGGAGCAGGAGTCCAGCACAAGCAACGCTGTTTATACTGACGGTCTGGGTGGGGAAGTGTCCTCACCAGGGACTGCTGTCTGTGCCAGTGCCGCAGGTCACTGGGCTCTTGCCTGGCCACGCAGGGCTCTGCAGTGTGACCCTGTGTGGTGTGCTGAGTGACAGACTTTGAGGTTGTTTCTGATCTGGGGCTAATGGAGCAAGATCCAGCAAGTGAGTGCATACCTCTTGTCAGGTAGAACGAGAAGGACTTCTTTTTTTTCTTTTTTTTTTTGGTACTGGGGATCAAACTCACAACCTTGTGCTTGCCAGGCAGGTGCTTATGCCACTGAGCTAAATCCCCAGCTCCCCCCTGCTTTTTTTTTAAAAGGACATTTTAGATTTTGATAGAAGCTATCTTTACTCCTACACCTGGCATGTCACACACACTCAAATATTTTTTCAGCTGGGTGTCGTGGCACACGCCTATAATGCCAGCACTCAGAAGGCTGAGGCAGAAGGATCACTTAGAGTTCAGGCCTGCCTGGGTTACGGAGTAAATTCAAAGCCAGCCTGAACTACATAGGGAGTTCTTGTCTCAAAAAGTAAACCAAAAAAAATTTTTTTTCAAGCCACAAAAGAAGCTGGGTATGGTAGGATGCATTTGTAATCCTAGCTACTGGGGAGACTGAGGCAGGAGGATCAGGATCACTTGAGTGCAGTGTTTCAGGGCCAACCTGGGTGATATAGTGAGATCTTGCCTGTCTCTCCTTTTTTTTTTTTTTTTTTCTCGGCACCGGGGATTGAACCCACAGCCTCATGCCTGCCAGACAGGCGCTTAAGCCACTGAGCCAAACTCCCGGCCCTGGTTTTTTGAGACAGGGTCACACTATGTAACTCATCCAGCTTTGAGCTATGTTGTAGCCCAAGCCGCCTCGAACTCACAACACTCCACCTACCTCAGCCTCCCCGAGTGCTGGGATTAGAGGTGTGCACCACCATGCCCGGCTTGCCTGTCTCTCTTACAAAAAATAAAAAAATAAAATAAAATTATATATATATATATATATATATATATATATATATATTCACACACACACAGACACACACAGAGACAGAGACAGAGACAGAGACAGAGACAGAGGAGTGTGTGTGCGCCACCTCATAGTCCTCCCATAGAGGGGACACTCTGTTACCCTGTCCTCCTCCCTTGCCTGCCCACCTGCCATTGGTTTGTGACCCGATGTGACTTCAGGCCAGTGGTCTCCCCGTGCCTCTGTTTCCCCTCCTGTGGAATGGAGGGGTTGCTTCTCCCTGTCCTGCCCACTCCTTGGGATGGCGGTGGCGGCGGCAGCTGGCTGTGCTGCAGCATGGCCGCATCCCACCTGCGGCTACAGTCTCTGGACAGCTCACTTCCCCCAGGGTCCAGGTGGGCTGCCCGGCCCTGGAGGGCGGAGGGAGGGAGCGAGCTCGAGGCCAGGCCTGCGAGCCGCCCTGCAGCCTGACTCCGCGTCCACGTGCTGGCGCCGATCCCGGCTCTTCAGGGCCGGCAGTGCTGGCCTGAGTCCCCCCACGTCCCTGAGCCCCTACGTGAGCTGGCCCCGCCTGAGATTCTGTGTGGGAAGACTGTGAGCGGTGTGCTTGTGACACAATAATCATACAAGAAGCAGTCGTCACAGTGGCTACTGCTGCTCTTGTGTCTTGTTAGAGTTTTGGGGTGAGAGTGGTGGTTAATAAGCAAAGTGAGTCCCTCAAAATAGCCCTGGGAGGGAACAGGGAAATGGGGACTGAAGGGGGAACGGGCCCTGGGAGTTGGGAGTTGGCTGAATTTCTTAAAAAGCCTTTGTCCGCGATCGTTGGCTGTAGGGACTCCCCCGCCACCCACCCACCCACAGGTGGCCGCTTCCAGCCTGCAGAAATAGGCATCCGGGAGACTCTCTCTCCCCACCCCGTCGGCCTGCTTTTCTCTCCTCAGCACCCGAGGAGTAATTTGTGTAACACCTGTCACGTGTCAGTCCATTTACTTTGAAGGGGGCAACGGTGATTCTGTTAATTTGTTTATTAAATACTTATTGGGCCCCTCCCTGTGGCTGAGGAAGGAAGGTCTCTGTCACCCCTCACCTCCCTCACAACCCAGCACAGAACAAGGACACCATGGAGGAGTAATGGCGCCGTGTGCGTACGGGGGGAGACCCAGCTGGGGCCAGGTAAGGAAGGCCTGCCCCCAGGGAGGTGGCGTCTAGGCCTGAGGCAGCAGAGGTGCACAGGAAAGAGGGCAAGGAGGTGAGGTATGGTGGTGCATGCCCGTGATCTCTGCTACTCAGAGGATGAGGCAGGAAGGTCTCAAATTTGAGGCCAAATTGGGCGTGGTGGTACATGCCTTTAAGCCCAGCACTTGGGAGGCTGAGGCAGGAAGATCATTGGAAGTTTGAGACCAGCCTGGGCTACAAAGTGAGTTCAAGGCCAGTCTCAACAGCATTGTGAGACCCTGTCTCAAAAAATAGGGCTGGGGATTTAGCTCAGTGGCCTAAGCACCTGCCTGGCAGGCGTGAGGTTGTGAGTTTGATCCCAGGTACCAAAATAAATAAATAAATAAATAAAGCTTGAGGCCAGCCTGGGCAACTTAGCAAGATTTTGTCTCAAAAATATACGAAAGGGCTAGGATATAGTGTTATAATAGTCAAGAACTTACCCGGCATATACAAGGCCCTCAGTTCAATCCCCAGCAAAGGAGCAAGATTTAAAAAAAACATCTGGGCCTAAGCCCTGGAGGCTCTACAGTGCGACAGAGGCAGAGAGTGTTCTAGATCATGAGGTCCCCGGGGAGAGAGCGTGGTGCACTAGTGGGTGTCGCTAGTGAGGCAGAGGCAGGGAGGACTGGGAAGAATGATGCCCTGGGGCGGGGAGACGGCGCCTGGGAACCAAGAGTTCAGCAGTGCCTGAGGCAGGCGGAGCCAGCGTGGCCTGATCGCATTGCACCCACTGGAGGAGGGAGGAGCGGAGCACTGGCGCGGGGAGAAAGGTGCACACAGCGCCAGGCCCTCAGGGGACGTGGAGGGAATGGGGAGCAGTTTCGGTGTGGGTCACAGCAAACTGATGAGCTGTGCATCTCGGGTGTCACGCACAGACTTTGATTTGAATGTGAACAGCTTTGAACACAGGTGCGATGGTGCACATCTAATTCCAGCACAGTAGGAGGCCGAACCAGGAGGATCACAAGTTCAAACCCAGCCTGGGCAACCTGGCAATTTAGCAAGACCCTGTCTCAAAATGAAAAAGGATTGCAGCCTTAGCTCAGTGTGAAGGCCCTGGGTTTATTCTGAGTATCCCCAAAGAAGGTGGGGGGAGTCCTCGGACTGAGGACAAGGCCAGAGTCAGGGTCTCAAGAGGAATTGGGAGGCGAGACCGAAGCAGAGGGAGTCGGTGGTGTCCAGAGGGTGCTGTGGTCACTCAAGGCCCTGGGTTTTGAGACAGGAAGGCAACCTCTGGGAGGACCGGCAGGGTGTGGCGGGAACAGGAAGGCAGGGATTCACACAGGGCCATGGAGTCCCTGTCAGTGACTCTGCCGGTGTAGGTGCAAGTGACAGCCATGCTGAGGCTCAGAAGACTCTGTCATCAATCAGTTCATGGGACCGAGAAGTCTGGGGTCACAGGGGCGCCGGGTTGTGGCAGCTGAGCCAAGCTCAATGCCCTGGGCCAGAGGTGCAGGAGAGGATGGCGGGGACAGGAGGGGACAGGAGGCAGAGCTTCGGCAGTGAAGGGGTGGCAGAACCAGGCTGGCGTGGGGGGTCTTGGTGCCCCCTCCCGGCTGTCTTCCCGCCAGAGGGGGCGGAAGCCAGGGCCCCGCCGCCTGGGGGCCAACTCGCACTGACCCCTCTGCGGAGCTTTGCTGCTTCTGGCATGACAGAGTTTTGACTTAAAACCAGAATTATTTTCTGCTCCACTGGGTGCCACAAATATTTTCATCCCGAATTACTAAAAGTTGCTTCTCTTATTGGTCACCAGGTTTCAAAAAGAAAAACTTTCCTCTCCTGTAAAGTAGAAATGTGGTTTTTGCAAAGTACCCCCAGGCTCCTAGGGTGCTGAGAAGGGGCTCGGGCGTTTCCGGGGGAAACTGTGACCCGGGGTGGGAGACAAGAAGGGTCCGTCATCCTTGGCAGACCGGAACGCGGGGGCTTCCTCCATGGGTCGGATGTCGGATGCGACTCGGGACACAGGCCCTTCCCTACCAGAGCTTCAGTGCCAACGAGGAGAGAGAAGTAATACTGGGCACAAAGCCATTTCTAATCGGAAATTGCAGTGAGGGCTTTGGGAGAGTAAAGGATGAGGGAATAAGCTGGAAATGGTGGTGCACACCTGTAATCTCAGCTCTTGGAAGGCTGAGGCAGGAGGATGGCCATGAGTTCGAGGCCAGCCCAGGCTACATGTGAGTTCAAAATCAGCCTAAACTACATAGCAGGCTGTGAGAGGGAGAGAGGCCGAGCACTTCGGAGCTGTGCATATCACAATAAAAGCCATGGCCTTTGGAGGACAAGAGAACAGACTGGATGGTGGCAGAGGAGGAAGTAAACGGTGGCAGTGAGGAGAGGGACAGGGACAGGCCCAGGACCCCGGCAGCGGAAGGAAGGAAGGCAATAAAATGCGGGGTGCAGGCAGTAAAATGCTGGGGGTTGTAAGCATCTGAGGAATCTCAAATCCTGGGCTTCCGAGGTACCCAGACAGTGTGGAGACCGGGCAGGGAGGCGCCCTGGAGTCCAGATTCCTGGATGACGCATTTGGGAGCACCGGCCCTCCACACGCCACGCATGGCCCGTCCTACGGGGGCGTCCCCTGCTGCTTACCTAGAAGCCGTTGGCGGCGTGGGGGGCCTGTGAAATGTATGGTGTTCTCTGATCCACTTCAGAGCTTGGAAGATTATAGAACAGGGAGATCGGAGGCAGTGGCCTCTTTGAGCCCTAATCTTCTCTGAGCTTATAGAAACTATGATGAGAAACATTTGAGCTTAGCCACGTGCAGTGGTGCATGCCTATGACCCTGGTGTCTCGGGAGGCTGAGGCAGTAGGATTGCAAGTTCAAAGCCAGCCTGGGCGACTTAGTGAGACCCTGTGTCATTCAAACTAAAAACAATAAAAAGATCTGAGGATGCAGCTCAGTGTGAGGTCCTGGGTTCAAATCCCCACTACCTACCCCCCTCCCCAAAAAATCAAATCTGAGCTTGCACCAAAGATGAAGATTTTCTTAAATTTTACTTTAAAAAGTGTAAAAGATAAGAATAAAATATTATCAAATACTTATGTAATTATCAACCTGAATTGGCAGCTGTTAACATTTTGTCAGGTTTTTATCAAATCTTTTGGTAATTTAAAAAGATATATTTTTCAGATATGACAGATACTATTAAGTGCATTTACTATATTTTTATTTCTACAGCCTTTACCCCTCCCTGAGGGCATGACTATCATGAATTTCACTATCATAAATTTGGTGTCTTCTGGGTTTTTGTTTTTATTTTGAGGTTTTTATTGTTTCTGTTTTGACTATACTGGGAATTGAACCCAGGGCCTTCACACTGAGCTGCATCCCTGCCCTTTTAAAATTTTTGACAGAGGACCGGGAGTTTGGCTTATTGACTTAAGCGCCTATCTGACAGGCGTGAGGTTGTGAGTTCAATCCCTGGTGCTGAAAAAAAAATTTTTTTTGACAGAGGGTGTCACTAGGTCACTCAGTTCCCCAGGCTGGACTTGAACTTGCAACCTCCTGCCTCAGCCTCTCAGACCACCAGGATCACAGGCCTGTGCTGCCACCAAGCCCAACTCAGTTCATTCTTTTGTGTGTACCTAGGGGTAATCTGCTTGGAGTTCACTGAGCTTTGCACCTACGTGTTATGTTTTCTCATCAACTTTAGACAGTTTTCAGCCTTTTTAAAAGTACTTTTTCCTTAATCTCCTTATCATCTCCTTCCAATTCTATAGACACTTGTATGTGACACCACTTGTTATTGTTGCTGAGGCTCTGGTTGGTTGTTTTATGTATTTTGTTTTGGTTGACTATTTTTTTGGGACAAGGTCTCTTACATAGCTCAGGGTGGCCTTGAGCTCTAGCCAGTCCTCCTTCAGTCTCCCAACTGCCAGGATTACAGGTGTGTACCGCCACACCCAGCCGTTCGTTTTTCTTATAGCCATTTTTATTTCCACTTGATACTTCCTATCGCGCTGTCTTTAAGTTCATTGATCTTTTTTTTTTTTTTTTTTTGGTACCTGTGATCAAACTCATGACCTCGTGCCTGCCAGGCAGGCGGTCAGGCCACTGAGCTAAATCCCTGGTCCTATTTTTTGAGACAGGTTCTCACTATGCAGTTCAGGCTGGCCTTGAACTCACTTTGTAGTCCAGGCTGGTTTGGAACTCCCAATGATCCTCCTGCCTCAGCCTCCCAAGTGCTGGGATTGAAGGCGTGCGCCACCACACCCGGCTACTCACTGATCTTTTGTTCTGCAGTATCTTACCAGCTCTTAAGCTCATCCAGTGACTTTTCATTTCACATATTCATTTTTTAGCTCTAGAGAAGCCATTTCAATCTTTTTAGAGTTTCCGTATCTCTGATGAGATTCTTTGGTCTCTCATTAAGTTCATGTTTTCCTTGAAATCTTGTTTTGTTGTTTTTGTTTTTGGTACTGGGGATTGAACTCGACTTTGGGCTTGCCAGGCAGGCGTTTGTGCCTTTCCTTGAAATCTTTTTAAATTTATAACTATTTTCAAGCCTTCATTGGGCAGTTCCATTATCTAGGCCCATTTGTGTCTTTTGCTAGCTGATTTTCCTGCTGATGATGGGTCATGTTTTTCTGCATCTGTATCTGTCTGGTAATTTTTATTGCATGCTGGACAATATGAATTCTATGCTGTTGAATCTATGTTATTTATCTTCCCTAAGAGTACTGAGTTTTCTTCCAACAGACAGTTAATTTACTTGAGAACGAACTTGATCATTTCAGAGATCTTTAAAGCCATATTGGAATGAGGCTAAGGGGGCCCTTACTGTGGGACTAATCAGGTCTATTTCCTGTGTTCCTCTTGCCTCGGCCTCCCAGAGTGCTGGGATTACAGTATGCACCACCATGCTATTTACGCATGCCGTCCGTCACCATCTAAGGCTTGCTCTTCAGGAAGTTCTGCTGAATGCTTAGGGTGTTCACTGAAACCTCCATACTCTGGCTTTGGGAAACTCACATCTGTCCCAACCCAGCCCTGGGTAATCTCTGATAGTTGCTTAGTTTATAAGCTCTCCTCAAGAGATGTTTTGTTTTCTGAAGGTTATATTTTGCCCTGCCTCATAGAATTTGCTTTATGCAGATGAAGTTTGAGTCAGTCAAGTCCGTGAGTTTGGAACTCCCGCTGCAGAGTTCCCTGACTCTGGTTCCCGGCCACACAAGCCCCTGAGGGCAGAACCTCAGCCCTGTCCCTCTCTGCAGCCCAGAAAGTTCCTCCAGGCAGGGTCAGGGGGCCGTGGGGCTCAGCCCCAGTGCTCTCTCTTCTCTCTGGAATCACAGTAAATTTCCTGTTGTCTCCAGTTTTACAGCTGTTTATAGCAGGAGGGGTAATCTAGTATGAGTTACTTTATCATAGGCAGAAGCAGAAATCTTATTTTTTTATATATTTACACTCACATTTTTATACATTCTAAAAACAATATATAATATTTTCCATGTGTTTACAACCTGACTTACATGGTTTATAGTCTTCCTTTCCTAGTAAACACACTGCACACTCCCACCCCCACCCCCACCCCCACTCCCAGTACTGGAGATTGAAGCCAGGGCCTTTGCACTGAGCTACAGCCCTTGCCTTTTCCTTTATTTTATTTTATTTTATTTTATTTTATTTATTTATTTTTTGAGCCAGGGTCTCACTGTGTAGTCCAGGCTGGCCTCAAGCTCATGTCAAACCTCCTGCCTCAGCCTCCCTGGGATTACAGACGTTCAGGCCCCATCATGCCTGGCCACTGCCCTTTTTTATTTTTTATTTTGGGATAGGGCCTTGCTAGGTTGCCTAGGCTAGGCTCCTAACTTGTGATCCTCCTGCCTCAGCCTCTCAAGAGTCCTGGGGTTCCAGGTGTGTGCCACTACACCCAGCTATACTGAACATACTTTAAAAGATCTATCCACAATGCTGTATTAATTCAGTAACTTACATAGCTGAGTGTTTCAGGCTGTCTGCTAAGGGCAGGGGGCTGTCCTAGCAGGCGTACTGTTACCCAAGATAGACGCAGCCCCGCTTCTGTGGGAGGAGGCGAATAGTAAGCACACAGGTAATGTCTGATAGCAACAGTGCAGCAAAAATATGCAGCAAGGGGGCGAGGGTGAGGGGGTGACTGGGCACAGTCTTTCAGGAGGGGGCAGGTAGATGGCCCAAGTGGGGAGACATCCAGGGAGAAAGACCAAGCGTAGCAAAAGCCTGCGTGAGGGTTTTGGGCAAGGCTGTGTTGTGCTCTTGTGCATGTTTTTAAAACTTCTCTGAAGTCCTGTGTGGTAGTGCACGCCTATAATCCCAGCACTCAGGAGGCTGAGGCAGGAGGATTGCTGCAAGTTCCAGGTCAGCCTGGGCTACATAGTAAGTTCAAGGGCTGTCTGAACTACATAGTAAGACCCTGTCTCAAAAAAACAAAAACAAAAACAATTTAAAAAATACTAACACTTCTCCATAGTTACATACAGGGAATGGGTAAGGGGAGGCAGTTGGGGCTACTGCAGAAATCTGAGCAGAAGATGGCAAGAAAAATTGGCCCGGATCAGAGTCGCAAGTGGTCCTGTTAAGGATGGAAAGGCAGAGCCAGCAGAACTCACGGTTGGGCAGTGTGGGCCAAGACAAGAACCGAGACTGATGCCCACGCCCTTGGCCTCAGGGAGGGAGCCAAGAGAATGCCTTGAACTGACATGGATGTGGTTTGTGTGTTAGCTGTTGATTCTGACATTCAGCTGAGCGATGGGGCTGGACTTCGAGTATCACTGATGAAGAGATGGTTTTTAAAAGTCAGAGTGCCCAGCAAAATCCTCTGGGTTGTAGGATAGAGAAGAGAGGTGGTCAGAACTGAAGCCCTGGGAATTCCAACACTTAAATGTAAGGTCTTCCTTGTAAGGGATCCACAAGAGACTGACAGGAAGCAACCACTGGGGAAGGAGGAACACCAGGAGAAAAGGACGCATTTGAAGGAGGAAAACCAGTGAAGAAAACATTTGAAGAAAGGAACGATCTCTATTCAATGCTGTTGAGTGGTATATATGCTATACAGCAAGGTAGTTCATTCCTTTTCATTGCTGTCCTGTATTCCATCACACGAACAGAGAAGATTCCTTCTCAGTCTCCTTCCATTTTGGTTAATGAATACTTGTAGCAAATATTCTAGAACCTGTCACCAGTTGGAGCACATGTGGGTGAGTGTATCTTTGGATTGTGTCTAGGGAGAGAATCAGGAAATCATTAAGAAAAAGACCCACAACTTCAGCTTGACAAGATAATACCAGGCTGCTTCTGAAAATGCTGCTGCTGGCATCTGTGACTTCAGGGCTTCAGAGATGCCATTTAACACCGTCACCAACCTCACTAGGGTAGACCTTAGGGTTCTTCCCAGCCGTGGGTGTGACCGTGTGACTGTGACTTCCGCCTGTATCTTCCTAAGTACTGGTGAAGCTGAGTACTTGGCCCTCTAGGTTTCCTTTGAAGTTGTGAGTTTGATCCCCGGTGCTGCAAAAAAAAAATAATAGTAATAATAAAATAAAAAATAAATCTTAATTTGTAATTTAGGTTTCCTTTGATTTGACCTGTTAATATCCATTGCCTGGTTTTCTGTAGAGTTTTCCTTTTCTTTTTTATTTACAAGATTTCTTTGTATATTCTAGTCTTTAAAATCTTGCTTTATTAAGTACACTGCACACACTCTCAGTCTGTGGGGTGTCTTTGTTCTTGGAGGAGGGGGGGCGTGTGTGCAGATGCATGCATATCATAGAAAAGCTTTTAGTTTGGATGCAGTCAGATCTACTTCATGTTCTCCAGTTTAAGTAATCTTTCCCTATCCTGAAGTCATGAAGATACGTGCTTGTGTTTGTTCTAAGACTTGCAAAGTTTTTTAGAAATAATCATGACATTGCCACAGTATCTGAAATTTAGTGTGTGGTGTGAGTTAGGGACCAGGTTTATTTTTCTTGTATTGGAAAACCCAGATGTTCTAACTTCTCCAACCTGTTCTCAGTGATGGGGGCTGCCCGCCACCTTACCTTGGGTTCCCACAAGGACACAGATCTGTTTGAATTTCCTTTTCCTGTTCCACTGGTCACATCACTTATGTGTATGTTCTATTACTTAATAAAAATTTGATATCAGGTAAAGTGGGCACAGGTCAGGGCAAAATAATTTTGTTGTGCTTTGCCGTTATCTCTCTTTAAACAACTGCATGTGTAGTTAAAAGAGCACTGGCTAAGTCAGGTATGGTGGGTGGTTCGTGCCTGCCACCCCAGCACTCTGGGAGGCTGAGGCAGGAGAATTGTAACTTCAAGATCAGCCTGGGCAGTAAGAGACTTAGAGACCCAGTCTCAAAATAAAAAAGGGAATGGAGTGGAGATGTAGCTCAATGTCCTAGGTTTAGTTCTAATGTGCGTGCATGCATGCGTGCGAGTGTGCGCACACACACACACACTCACACACACTGCTTGCTAAATTTAGGAAAAAACCCATTTGCCACTCACCTGTCCAGGACCTATCTGTGGCATGAAGAGAGGAGGAGTCCCGTGACTTTCCCGTGACACTCTGGGTACTTTTACTTGTGGCTCTTCCTCCTCCCCCTGCTTCTCAGTCTCTGCCAGCCCTCAGGTCGTGATGTCCCTGAAGCGTGGGGCGGCTTCCGGTCGCAGCTCTCAGGCCTGCAGCGGGGCTCCTGCTACCGGGCTGCGGTTCTGATTTCGTTGGTTACAGCCAGCCAGACCGCAGGGACAGGGCTGGCGGGGCCTGGGGTTTCCTGCGCCTCACCAGCTCTGAGACCCTGGCATCTAAAAATAAACACACCAGAAACCACCGTGAGCTCCCAGCCTCTGCGTGTGCCCGGGCTGCTCCGAGGGCCCCGGGGCCCGGCCTGGGCCCTGTCCCCGGCACAGTCACAGCAGCAGGGGCACAGGCTGCCCGGCCTCACGCGCCTCCTGCTCCCTGTCCCCCTCTCAGGCCGTCACCCGCAGGGCCAGGGCGGCCCGGGCAGAGAGGATGAGCCAGTTCCTGCGGCACTTCACCGTGGTCGGCGACGACTACCACTCCTGGAACATCAACTACAAGAAGTGGGAGAACGAGGAGGACGAGGAGGACGAGGACGAGGGGGAGGAGCAGCCGCCACCCGCGCAGGCCCCAGGCGAGGAGGGCAGGGGCAGCAGGGATGCCGAGGCCGCCTCCGTGCCCGCGCCCAGGCCGCCCCCGGACTTCAGGGCCAAGCTGAGGAAGCTCTTCAGCTCCCACCGCTTCCAGGTAGGAGGGCGAGGCCAGGGCCTGCCTTCTGGGAAAGTCGCCGGGTGGCTGTGTGGTGCCCGTCCCTGCCACTGTCGCTGTCCACTCCACAGATGGTCAGAGCTGCCCTGGTGGCCAGGGGAGGACTCCTGTCATGGCAGGGTGAGCGGGGGGGAATCATCATCCTGGGAAAGCAAATTAGAGCCCAGGCAGTGTGGGGTCTGCCCACCACGGGCTGGGGACTCAGGCCTGCAAAAGGACGAAGCAATGACACAGGCACCGGTGGATGGACTGTCACAGCTCACGCTCAGTGACGTGGCTGCAAAGTGTCCAAACAGGCGAAGCCACAGCAGTGGAAAGTGGGTTGGTGGTGGCCGTGGGCTGGGCCTGGGTTTGGGACTGGAGGTGACGCGTGACTGCTTGATGGACACAGAGTTCCCATCCGGAGCAGTGAATGTTCTGGAACTGGATGGTGGTGACGGTTGAGGGACCTTGTGAACATACCTAAGCCCGCTGATTTAAAAATGGTGACAATGAAAAATACATTCTGTCCATTCAACAGACTCAGTCCCTCCAGGAACAAGGCCAAGGGTCCCCTGCCTCCTGTGGGCTCGCGACCTTGGGGACCTGTGTCCTCTTTGTGGAGTGAAGCCATGGATGCTGTCCAGGGTGACCACGGAGGGAAACAGGAGGGGGTGTAGGGGTGTCAAAGAAGGGCAGAGGGAACTGTGTTTGGCCGGGCCGATGTTCGTCCTGACATTTTGAAGGACATTCTGATTGTGGAGGACGAATGTGCGAGCGTGCACACACACACACACACACACACGTGCACCCATAGACTGCCCTGGGCAAGCGGGTGTCTGGAGCACAGAGAGGCGTTTTGGGGACCAGGCTGTGGGCCTCCTCCCAAGGCTCAAGTCCCTGAGAAAAGAGAGAAAGGAGAGGCAGCTCCTGTCCCTCCCATCCCTGACTTTGTTCTGGGGTAGAACAGAGAAATTATTGTGGTTGCTTTCTTTCTCACTCTTGTGAGGCTGGAAGAAAGGAAGCAAGCAACGCTCGGCGCTCCCCGCCACCCTGCCTGGCCCTCTGCGGCTGTGACAGGAAAGGAAACGTGGTATTAACTTGTTGGGGTTGAAATCCAAAACCCTCAATTTCAGGAACAGAAGGAAGGAAGTAGCTTCCAGCTGCAAGGGGAGCCCTGAGCTGCCCCCTCCAGATGCCCTGCACCTCCTGAGTGACCCCCAGGCCAGTACCCTGAGCTGGGGCCCCCAGAGACATTCCCACTGGGGAAAAGACTGAGTGTCATGACATAAGTAATTCATTCTCTTGTGCGACAGTCACACCTACCTACTGTGTACAGGAACCCTGTCCCTGGCCTCACTGAGGACGATCTGAGTCCACAGAGAAGCAGGAATTGTGGGGCTTGTCACCAGGATGGACACTGATTACAAACAGAAGTCCTCTTCAGGGACCCAGGGGGACCCTGCAAGCTCAGGGGGTCAGGGACCTACTGACCTGTCACCTGACACCTGAAGGCTGAGCAGCAGCGAGTCCTGTGGGTGGCTCTGAACACCTGTGATCGCCAGAGTTTTTGGTTTTCTTTTGGTTTTGTTTCCTGGCGGTGCTAGGGTGGAACCCAGGGCCTGGCCCAAGCTCAGCTAGTGCCCCGCCCCCCCAGCAGCACCCCAAACCTGGTCTGCGGATGCAGAGGGCACTTTCCAGGCAGAGGGGCCGGTTTCCAGGGCCAGGCTGGAGAAGGGCTGCTGCCCTGGAGGCACAGAGAAGGGTGCCTGGCTCTGTAGTGGGCAGAGCCATTGCTCAGGAGGAGGGGAGGCAGTTCATGGTAGCATTAGGCTGCCATGGGGGGCCTAGGGGTGTGGTCACATTGGTAGGGGGCCCGGGTGAAGCAGGGAAGCTGGGGTGTAGAATTGCTCTCAGATGGGAGAAATTGTATAAGATCAAGGAGGATTGTGACTTCAAGCCCAGTCAGGCAATTTAGGGACTTAGCAAGGATCTGTCTCAAATAAAAAGTTTAAAAAGAGCAGGGGATGTAGCTTGGGGTGAAGACCCTGGGTTAATCCCAGTATCACCAAAAAAAAAAAAAGAAAAGAAAAGAAAAAAAACCACAGCAGTCCTGGAATTCCATCTTTGGGTAGTTTGAAGTGGCCAGGGTGACATGATACAGCGTTACCACTGTCACTTGTCACACAGGATGGCACAGCCGAAGCAGAAGCCATGATGGACAGGACCGAGGGGGTCTGGGGCTCTGCTCTCACCCCGCACCCCCGCCTGCCAGGCCCCACGCTGCAGCCTCTGCTTAACGAAGGCTCACGGCCCAGCAAAGTGCTGGTGGGACCTGGATGGCTGCCCTGCAGGGAAGGGTTGGGGGTTATTGGCCGCTCCGAGTTCCCTGCACTTCTCCCTCCTCTGTGCTGTGGCTCCTCGCTCCCCCTCCCCCAGGCACAGTGCTGCCCCGAGAGTGGCACCTTCAGGCCTCAGGGCTGCGATCTGAGCGTTGCAGTTTAGCGGCCTCCAGTCTTTTCTCTTATTTTTGTTTTTATAAATTCAGGTGCAATTCACATAAAACTAATCACTTGAATAATTCTGTGGTATTTAGGACGTTCACCATTATCTAGTTCCAGAACAGTCTCATCACACCCAAAAAGAGATGCTGGCCCCCGCATCCTCCTGCACCCCTGGAAACCATCTGTCTGCATTTTGTCTCTTTGATGCTCCTGTTCTGGACATTTGTATCTTTTGCATCTGGCTCTTTTCACTCACCATGTCTGCAGGGCCCTTACCAGCGTCACCCCACCTCATAGCCCTGTGTATCAGCACATCATACCTCCTTAGGGCTACAAAATGGGGGTCCTTTTTTTTTTTTTTTTTTTTTTTGTCTTTTTGAGACAAGTCTCGATATGCAGTTCAGGCTGGCCTTGAACTCACTTTGTAGCCCAGATTGGTCTCGAATTTGCAATGATCCTCCTGCCTCGGCCTCCCAAGTGCTGAGGATTATGGGAATGCACCACTATACCAGGCTAATGGGTCCGTTTTTAACATCTCTGTGCCTTGCTTTTAGACTACATGAGCTTCAGGTCCCTTGGGCTCTAAAATAAAACCAAGGATTAAGAAAAAAAAAAAAAAGACAAGATCCACTGTCACTAGAGGCTTGAATCTTTATTAAGCACTGCATTTGGAGGTGTGGAAACTGCATTACAGAGTAATTTGCCATGTCGTCAAACCACGTTATCAGACACTTTACTAAAATAATTAACTACAGGTTGAAATGGCCTAAAAGTTTAACAGTCCATTCTTGTGTAGGCCTCAGCTTGTTTAATTTCAACCTGGAACCCAGTTTAACAGCAGGCTCACTTTCAAACGTCAAAATCCACTAATCTCACCAGGCGTGGCCCACACCTATAATCCCAGCACCCTGGGAGGCTGAGGCAGGAGGAGCACAAATTGGAGTTTAGGCCAGGTAATTTTAGGGATTAAGCAAAACTGTCTCAAAAAAAAAAAAAAAAAAGGTTAGGGATGCAGCTCAGTGTGAAGGCCCTGAGTTCAAACCCTATCACCTCCCTCCCCAAAATATAAACTCCACTGATCTGAGAGGCAAGGCTGGGGGCTAAGTGATGTCCGGAACCCTGGGGAAAGAGAAGGCTCATGCATAGTCCTTTGGGGCTCCTCTCTCTCTCCACTGCCATTTCCACTGCCACGGTGGTCTCCTAATGCTGTCACTTCCAACTCTGCCTTTACCAGTGTCAGCCCCACTTTGGGTCACCCAGTCACCCAAAGAGCAGGTGGTCCCTGGAGGCCCCTGCCAAGAATTGGAGCCCCACGGCAGGGATGTGTTGAGTGACTGACCAAACATCTGCTCCGTGCATGCCTAGGCTCCAGTGATCACCAGAAGTAGGAAAATACAAACTTCCTTAACATTATCATTTATTTTTTTTCAGCCAGGAAGTAGCATTCGGTTTGAGATACTCTTGAGAAACAGTGGATGGTGAAGGGAGAGACCGGGGGTGGCCAGGGTGCTGGAAATGAGCCGCCGGCAGGCTCTGGACAGACGGGCGGGTCCTGCCGTTGGCGTCCGTACCACAGGGCCTGGGCCCCACGTGGGTCTCATGGTTTCCCGTCGCGCCCTGTGACTGCAGGTGATCATCATCTGCCTGGTGGTTTTGGACGCCCTCCTGGTGCTGGCTGAGCTCATCCTGGACCTGAAGATCATCGAGCCTGACAAGAACAAGTATGCGGCCCAGGTAGCGTCACTGTCCCTGCAGCTCCCCTGTGCTTCAGGGCAGGGTGGGGCAGCGAGGAGCTGGGGTGTTTGGTGTCATTTGCTTCCTGTCTTCCGAGGTCCGTGCAGTCCCTTCACTGGAGCCATGGGTGACACCGCTGAGTCCGTTACTGACCATGCCGGGCTCTGTGTCACCCAAGTGGCAGTGGGTGCAGGGCGAGGCCGGACCTTAGAAGCATCTTCCCGTGTGCTTTTGCCGGGGGAAGGTGCACGTGCCTATGTTTTCAAGTGGTAAAAAGGGCAGAAGGAAACATCAAAACTCCCACTCACCGCCCAGGGCAGCCCAAGTCTGGGGGGAAGGACAAGCAGCTCCCCTCTCTCCGTGTTCCTTAATAGGATTCGTGATGCTGCCTCTTCTCCCCAAGTCTGTGTCATGAAAAATGGCAAATATGTCTTTTGCTGTGTTAGCTTTATTGCTGTACATTCCCATAGACAGATTCACATGTTTCTATCACCCGCACTGTGACTTCACTTCTAAACACGTCAGCGCGTCTAAGAATAGCCCTCTCCCCAGAACCAGCCTGGCACTGTCAGACCTGTCAGTGACGGCAGCGCCAGCCTCTCTCGCCTCGTGCGTCTGAAGTCCCTCGCTGGCCCTGGGAATGTCTTCTGAGATGCTTCTGTTCCTTTCTCTCTACCCTTTTTCTCCCCCTCATGATGCTGACTTTTTAAATAGTGCCACCAGCCATCCTGTAGGATGTCTTGCATTCTGGCTTAGCCGGTGCAAATCCCGACAAGCACGCTTTGGTTTGTTCCCTTCTTTTGGACGTGCACACCGGAAGTGATGTCAGAGGCTCCATCGGCAAGGACCGTGCACTGATGGGCTCTGTTCTTCAGATGTGCCCTTGGGGTGGGGGGACCGTCATGCCAGGGCCCCCGTTAATGACAGCACATCATCTGATGTAGGTGGCAAATGCTGGCGTGCTCCACTGTCCAGCGTGCTTGTCTGCTACAGTTACAAATCACCTTCCCTGTGACACTTGATTCCATGCAGATTCCCACCCCCACCCCAGGGGCATCCAGGGCCATCCCTGCCTGAGTCAGTGAATTCACTGGGGATGAGGATGATTTTCTAGTTCTGTCTTTCCCTCCACCTTTGGTAGCTGCTGTTCCCCCACACAGCAGAGCTTTCTTCCTCTGTGTGTGCCTGCCTCACCATGGGCTCAGGAGGTTTTTGTTCCTGGTGTGTAACAGTCATGCTTTCTGATATCCCAACTGTCCCACACTGGTCACTGCGAGCCTCTTTAGTCTGTGTCCTTTTGACCTGAGCCTTTAGGTAGTTCCTTGTTTTCTGGCACAAGAAGTCCTAGCTCACTATGTACATTTCCTACCTCACCTTGGAACGACTTCCTTAGTGAGGACTGGGGTTTAGACCCCAGGCTTGGGGCCCTCTTCACTTAGTATCTGCCTTGGTGACCGTTCATAGCCCTTACTTGAGTAGTGTGTGTATGCAGGTGCTATTGTTCACGACAGGTGCCTTCTTTTGGACAGTGACATTGTCCCACCAACAATGCATAAAATCTCTGGTTTGCAAACAGTGCTTGCGTTAGTCAGCCTCCCCACTGCTGGGATGAAATACTTGGCACCCACAACTCAGAGGAGGACATGTTTAATTTGGCTCACATTTTTGGAAGAGTCAGTCCATGGTTGGTTGGCTCCAAAGCAGAACCAGTATGGTAGGAGGGCCAGGAGGAAAGGTGCTCATCCCATTGGCAGCCAGGAAGCAGAGAGAGAGAAGAACTAGGGTCAAGAGGGAGACGGGGCTGGGGACACGAATGCACCCTTCTAGGTTACAACCCCAGTGACTACCTCCAACCAGGCAGCACCTCCCAGCAGCACATTCAGTGACTGAACTCCTCCATGGAGGGGCCCAAGTGCCCCATGATCCAATCACCGTCCACACGCATTAGACTTCTGGGGCACACATTACGTCTAAACCGTCACGGCGCTGCGTTAAGTATCCTACAGCATAGCTGTGTGCACTCATTGCCCTTCAAAGGGCAGAATCCTGGCTTGTGCTGGCAGCTGTATTTCCAGCATGGAGAACAGGGTCTGACTCTGGTGGCTGTGTGCTTGTCTCGACAAGGAAGCCTCTTGCTGGTATGCAGGGAGGGGTCCCTGAGGCCAGGCTGGGAGCAGAGGCCCCATCTCCCGACTGTGGCTCCTTGTCCCCCTCAGGTGTTCCACTGGATGAGCATCGCCATCTTGACCTTCTTTATGCTGGAGATTTTCTTTAAGATATTCGTCTTCCGCCGGGAGTTCTTTCACCACAAGTTTGAAATCCTGGACACGGTGGTGGTGGTGGTCTCGTTCGTCCTCGACATTGTCCTCCTGTTCCGGGAGCACGAGTTTGAGGCCCTCGGCCTGTTGATTCTGCTCCGGCTGTGGCGGGTGGCCCGGATCATCAATGGTACGTGAGTCTCCGGGCTGCGGAGGGGACAGGAGAGTGGTGGGGCCAGGCGTGGTGCCGGGGCCGGCTCGTCAGTTTCCACCATGGCCACTGCCACCACCACCGCCCAGGAGTCTAAAGCAAAGGGAAGTGGTGATACTCGGTGACCGACTGCTGCCTGTGTGGCCACAGATGGACAGGCCGAGTGCCATGAGAACTACCTTTCTCCTTCGGGCCTTATTCTTATGATTATGAAAAGGTATTTAGAAAGGTGAGGTTTTTTCCTCAGGGCATCTTTTTTTTTCCCCTCAGTATTAGGGGTTGAACCCAGGGCCGTTGTGCCGAGTTTCATCCCCAGCCTCACTAAGTCACTCAGCTGCCCAGGCTGGGCTCAGACTTGTGATCAGCCTCTGAGAGTGCTTGAAAAGCAGGCATGCGCCACCATGCTGGGTGATCATCTTTTTTTAATTGGGCATTTCTCAGATGTTTCCACTAGGCCACCAGGGGAGGGCATGGGCCAGAGGGACCAGGAAGCTGAGCAATGCTGCACTCGTGTTCCTCCCTCAGACAGTGTCATGGCGCCCGGGAGCACAAGGCAGCCACGGTTTTCTAAACTGCCCACCTTGGTGCTTCTGGGGTGGGGATGGGGGATATCGCCTATAACGTGCCCTAGGCTCTGGCTCTGGCAAAGGCATGTGGGAAAATGGTATTTTGAGGGAAACCCTTTCGTCATACACCTTGGCCTGGGGCAGATGTGACATGGCCATGGTGACAGCCAGCTGCTTGGTGTGCCCCGTCTGCCGCAGAGGTACGGCCAGGCAGCGTGACTGACCTCTGCAGCAGCCCCAGCAGGCTCAGGGCTCCCCAAAGGAGGGGCTCACTGGGGAGGGGAGGGGCGGGGCAGGTGGCCTTGTTGGAGGCAGCTTCCTCCATGTGACACAGAGCTGCTCCCCTGGTGGCCGTGTGATGATGACGAAGCCCATGGAGAGCCCCGCTTTGGGCTCTGCCGGGGAGACAGCACTAGCCGGTGCTCTCATGCAGCTGGGCTCCAGCCCCACCCCTGCAGGCCTCCTGGTGACCGTGTGTGAGGACTTCCAGGCTGTGCTGGCAGCAGCACCTGTTGGGTAGCTCGGTACCTACTGCATGGGGCAAAAACGAAACAGCTGGCCCTCTGGTCTGTGACGACACTTGGTGATGACTCACGAGTCTGTCACTGCTCCTCCTGACTCTGTGCATAAGAATATACTGTACATCTTTGTTTCCCCCCAAGTGGTGACAGTAGAGACCGGCATTCCCGACACCCTCAATTACCTTCCAGGGATAATTATCTCGGTGAAGACCCGCTCAGAACGGCAACTCTTGAGGTTGAAACAGATGAATATTCAGTTGGCCACCAAGATCCAACACCTTGAGTTCAGCTGCACTGAGAAGGTAAGGCCCTGAGGGCATCCTGCTCGCAGTCCGCTGAGCACGGGGTGTCGCACATCCCTGCGGTGCCTCCGCCTGGTGCCCCTTCCCTGGACTGCGTGGTCCCTGTCCCTTCACACAGCCTTCACACCTCACCCATCCCACTTGCCAGAGCCAGGCCCGCTGCCCAAGCTGTGCCAGCCGCCCCTCTGGGCGCCTCTGGTCCCCAGCGTCCCCGTGCTCGGGAACCCCTGTATGACAGCAGCAGTCTCCTCAGCAGCCTGAAGTCCATGGAACAGCAGCTCTCGCTCATCCATGTCCCTGTGCCTGGGGCTCCCCAAATGACTGTCCTGTCCCTGCTGGGGTACAGGCCAATTCTGATGTTTGCTTTTGCAACAGGAGCAAGAGATCGAAAGACTCAATAAGCTGTTGCGACAGCACGGACTGCTCGGCGAGGTGAACTAGACGGCCGCAGCCTCTGCCAGAGAGAGAGCCGGCCTCCAGGCCATGGGGTGAGCGGGGTCCCACCTCCGCCCCCTGGCCCATGTGGTTCGGGGGGACGTGGCCTTACAGGCTGCTCGGTTCTTTCTCCGTCTGACCGAGACCTGCTCGTGCCCTCCCCTGCACTGTATGACAAACGTGCCAAACTATTCTCTCATCCGGGACACTTCATTCTTTATGAACAAACCTGGACAATGACTAGTTGTATATAAGATTTAATCTCACCACATGTAGACTTTTCAGGCCCTGCGCACCCTTTCGTATGAGCATTTGGAAAAGAAAAGAAAGTGAAGCAGCTGGCGTGACTGCCAGCCCCTCTGCCGGTCCGTCCTCCTCCAAACGCTCGGGGTCCCGAGCCCGGCCCCTCCCAGAATGCAGCTGCCTCGGCCACAGCTTCTCACCGGCTCCACTTGCTTCTGCACCTGGCAACGTTCTCCCCAGCTACCGTACAATTAATGTGTGAGAGAGCCGTACTCCCACCCTAGGCCCTGTGCAGAGCCGACGGAGCAGCAGTTAGGCCTGAGCTGGCCCTGTAATTAACGTGATCTTTGGGGGAGGAGCCCCTCTTGAGGCTTTGTGCTTTCCTCTCATGATTTTATACAGTCTTTTGCTATTTTTGTACTTATTTCAACGGGACTGGGAAGAAAACCTGGACTCTGAACAATGAGCATTTTTAAAATAACTCACATTCAAGCGGGGATGAATGCACCGGATGGACCCTCCCCGCCCGCACTGTGTTAGTCTGTTCCCCGCAGTCTCCGAGGGACAGCTTGGTTTCCACCTAGGACCTGAGTGTGGGGCACTGGACACGACCAGCTCACAATCTGAACCAAGCCGAGCACAGTTCCCAAGAGGAGAGGGGAGTGTGTCAGCTTAGGGGCAACACCAGGGTGGGAAGGAATGTAACGATCTCCAAGAGACCTGCAGCCCCAAGTGCACGCTGTCCCACGGGCGCCGGCAGTGACCACTCACATCACGCAAATGGGAAGAAGAAGTCGAAGGGCAGCCTGGCATTGATGGTGGGCCGGGCCCGGAAGCCGGCCACTGCAGGTGCAGACGCGTCCACAAAAGTCACCACGGTGGAAACGACGATTGTCCTTTCACTTCCTGCCTGGGGCTACAGTGAAAAGTCAGAGCTGCATGCCCTTCTCTCCAGGGCATCAGCAAGGGGATGAAGGGGACTGCCTTTCCCTCACCGGGCTGCTGCTGGGGGAGGAGGCAAAGGGGTCTCCCTGGGCGTCCTAACCCACGCCAGCCTCAGCCAAGACTCCTAAAGGTTGAGCCTAAGCCAGAATGCTGACACCAGTAAAACTTTTGCCACTGGGGTCTTTTCCTTTTAAGTACAAGAATGACTGCAAAACTGTTACAAGATTCCAGATTATCCTTTTTTTTAATCAGGTAATAAATTTCACCTGTCACACCTGAGTTTTGTTTGGGCTTGTGTGTGCATGTGTGTGTGTGGTTTTTTTTTTTTTTTTTTTTGAGACAGGGTCTTACTATGTAGCTCAGGCTGGCCTTGAACTTGCAATGATCTTCCTGCCTCAGCCTCCTGAGAGCTGGGATTTCAGGTGGCGCCACCATGCCCAGCTGAATTTCTTTGTCTTAACCTATAGTTTTTGGGTTTTGGTTTTTGGTACTGGGGATGGAACGCAGGGCCTTGCTCTCTCACTGAGCTCCAGCCCCAATCTATTCCTTTTTATTTTTAGTTCTGGGGAGCAGGGGATTGAACCAGGGCCTCACACAGGCTACACAGCCTGTACTTTTACGCTGCCGCCAGACCTACCTGTGGAAAGGTGGAGGAAATGAGATTCGCTGTGACGTTCACTATTCTGGCCTGGGGATTCAGCAGGGAGCCGTACTTAGTCCACTTCACTTCTATGACCAGAGCCACTGGGAGCTGACAAGAACCCTGCAGAACAAGATGACAGTCAGCAATCTAAAGATTATACAACCTCAAGTCAAACCTGATCTGCAGTTCAGGGTTTTAATTATAAAAATGTCCCACATACTACAAAATGTTCTGAACAAGAGAATGAATAGACTCCAGAAGTGCAGATCGAAGCAGCCTTGACAAATCACGTATCATGAAAGCACTCGGTGCTCCAAAAACACTGCACCCCCAGTGCGACTTTTCCATTCCCTCTGATTTCCAGAGACTGGTGTCACCTGCGAGTGGGGACCGTCAGGGCTCCAATCTCACCTGCCTGTCTACACCTACCTCAGGAGAGGGGCCGGGGTGTGTGTACAGAACAGAAATTAAACCGGACTGCCTGGGGTCATTAAATGCTCTGAGAGGAGACCTAGCATTCTTTCTGTTTGTCTAATTTCATCGACAGGCACCTAAGTTGTGCCACCTGGGCACTGGGCAGTGCCTGTATGTTGAGCACCAAGAGCTCAGGCTGGACGACCCTGAGAGCCCCAGGACTTGTGCTTGGGCGGCCCCAAGGGGAACACGGGGAACTCGGCTTTCCAGACCCTGGTCCTGCCTCGGTATCTTCAGCTGGCAAATGTGATAACCTGAAGCTGCATGGTGGGTAGACAGGGATCACATTGCATGACGGTACCTTCCTGTGGGTTTGAAATTCTTCCATATAAAAACTTCTAAATACTGCTCTCAGGGCATGAAAAGCTAGCAGGCCTGCTAATACCTGGTGCAAATGGATTGCCTGGCTCAGAATAGCCTTTTTAAAAGTGCAGGCTGCATGGTCCTTGCCAGCACCCTGTTATCAGAAGCTGCCCCGTGCGGCTGCTGTGGCCAAGCATGGCTGTGCACCACGCCGCCTGCACCTGGGTTTCATGCAAAGCCTGCTCCAGGCTGCTGAGCTCCCCAGGCCAGCACAGCCCCTGGGCACAGTCACAAGCAGTGCCACCTCTGCCCCCAGCCTGTCCCCCTCCAGAGAAGCAGCCCCAACTAGTGACTTCACCCAGTGCCCAGAAGCCAGGAGCAAGTTGCTGGATTCCCTGGGGGTAGAACCGAGCCAAGGCTGAGGGCTGAGCAGCAGGGACAGAGACCCGGCCTCAGGTCTTCACTGGGGACTCTGCAGGGAGGGCAGCTGGCTTCTGAGTGTCCTCGCCTCATCATGCCCTGCTACAGATACACCCAGAGCACGGTGACAAGAAAGCTGGGCAATTAGGGCATAAGACGGAAAGCCTACCACGGTGACAGGACAACCCACACTTTGCCAAGACAAAAGAACAGGTGGGCAAGGAGGCACATGTGACCGGGCTCCTATTTGTAGAATGTCGGCTTCCATTAAACTCACTGGGGAACTTTGGCATTAAAAGCACTCGTGTGCGGGCTGCCCAGGTAGAGCGGGGAGTGGGGGCGGCAGCGGTGTGGACAGGGAGGCACACAGCTGGTCTCTGGAGTGGCCTCGGGCTACCCCCGGCAGGCTTGTGTGGCACTGATGACAGTGAGCAGGTTAAGCACCCCTTCTCCGAAATGTCGGGGACCAGGAGTATTTGGAATTTCTCTGGTCTGGGGATATTTGCATATGCATAACGAGTGAGAAAGCCTGGGGCTGGGGCCTACGTCTGCCTGAGAAATCTGTTGCATGTACACTTCATCCACAGCTGAAAGGTAACTTTATGCAGTTTGTTTTGTTTTGTTTTGTTTTTGGTACCGGGCATCAAACTCAGGACCTTGCGCTTACCAGGCAAGCGCTTGGGCCACTGAGCTAAATCCCCCACCCCATCATGCAGTATTTTTAATGTGTGTGTCTTCCTGCCACTGTCACATAAGGCCAGGTATAGAACTTTCCACTCAGAGGACTCAGAAAGTTCCAGATTCCGGAGCATTTCAGAGTTTAGGGATGAGGGATGTCCAGCCTGTAGGAACAGGATAGCGATCAGTAGCAGTTCCAAGTTATGGGGTGACTGCCCACTGCTGTCCTGCCAGCAGCCACGCGCCCAGCCATGTTAACTCCATTAACCCATGCGGCAGCCCCTGAGGTCGGAGTGGACGTTCCCAGTTCACATACAAGCAAACAGGCTCAAACCCAGAAAGCTGCTGGCCGGAAGTGGGCGTGGCAGCACCTGCCTGTACTCCGAGCTCCTCTGGGGGCTGAGGCTGCCTGCTAACAGTGGACAAAATTAATATTCTGGGCTCAGGCCAGGCCGATAGATAGCAAAGCCTGAGCTGCACCCAGAGCCACCCTGCCTCCTTCGCAGGTGTCCCCAGCTGCCCGTCACCCAACCCAGAAGTAGAAGAAACCGCTAGCACCTGGCCTTCAGCTTCTCCCCCTTTACCGTGACGGTGGGCGAGTGGGTGATGAAATGGACAGGGACCCAGTCCAGCACATCCTGGGCCCTGGAATTGCCGAAAGGGGCCACGAAATCCGGGAAGCCCTGGCCCTTCAGCAGGTCCTTCATCTTCTGTGCCATGAGCCGGCATGGGACGGCAGGACTCAGCCTTGGGAGAGAAAAAGGGCCACGTAACTGTGTCAGCGATTTTGTTTTTTTAACTTTTACTTTTTTGTGTGTGTGGCACTGGGGATTGAACTCAGGGAGTGCAGGGCTACATGAGCAGCTCTTTATGTTTTGATTTTTTGAGACAAAGCCTCCAGAAGTTGCCCAGACTGGCCTTGAACTTATGATCCTCCTGCCTCAGCCTCCTGAGAAGCTAGGATTACAGGCAAGCGTTATCACACCCAGCCCACCAGCAGTTTTTACAGTCCTCCATGAAACACATGTCTCTCCAGTTTCATTATTTTCTTCCTCCCCAGAAGGGGAGCTTTTGATAGCAGCTAAAGTGTCTCTTAGCACTGCTGAATCCTGGCCACAGAGAGAATCCAAAACAGTGTTTCCCAAACTATGTTCCATGGAAGCTCTCTCTATATAAGACAGAACCAGGACCAGAAGTTGGGAAGACATTGCTTCCTATGTCTCCTGTCCCTCCTGAAGTACACCTGCATATTAAAGGCAGTCCCGGGAAATCCTGAAGGAAGGAATCCTGGTTTTAGCTGTACTTTGGTGTTTCCAAACATACTGCAGCACGGCCCTGTGCCTATGGACAGCTTGCGGGATTGGAGTCTATGCAGCCCTCTAAGACATGCTGGTCTGAGGTCAGAGCTAACAGTGGTCTAGCAAAACATGACAAAATCACCCTGAGGAGATGTGCAAAGTGTGTGGGTGGTGGAGTAAAGAGGATGAAGGGCAAAGAATCAAGTCTTTGTCTTCCAGAGTGGAAAACAATAAAAACTCATAAAACTAGCTGGGTGTGGTGGCACACATCTGTCATCCCAGTGCTCTGTAAGGCTGAGGCAGGAGGATCGCACATTCAGGCTCAGCCTGGGCAACGTAGTGATTTAGAGAGATATTGTCAGTAAGTGAATAAATGCATGAACAGATGATACAAAGAAAGAAACAAGGACAGCCAGCCAGCCAGCCTGGGGATGTAGCTCAGTGTGAAAGCCCTGGGTTCAAATACCCATACCAAAAAAAGTCAAGAAATACTAGGATGTGCAGCTTATTTGAAGATCTGGGGGTAGATTTCCAAAGACCAACTATAGCAGGTGAAAGTGGTTGCCTCTAGGACGGGACAAATGAGAGTGACAGCCGCTTGTATAACAAGCTGTGTAGGGCACTCTGGCATTTCATATTACATACATATTTGATTAAAAAGGATACAGACAGCACATTGAGGCTCCCTTTCACTGGTTTTCCTGTGCTTTGTATATTAAAGTTCACAAATACAGGAAGGACTTTCAGGTGAAATATTTTTGCTCTGAACTCAAGAGCTGTGCAAACTTGAACATAAAACCTACGAAGCTTTGCAGTCTTTCCCCAGCCGTGTTTGGGAAGAAAATGGCTGTGGGGATGCCCTGCTGCTGAGTAGTGGCACCAGACCTTGCATGGCTCCCACAGGCACCCACTCGCTGCTGAGGCCGAGGTTGCATTCAAGTGGGGAGGGTTGGGGGTGCTTTGCTTTCTGCTGCACGCAAGTCCCGCAGGCCGAGTCACCTCTCACCTGAGCTGGCAGCCTGTCTGCATGTTGTAACCAAACAACACGGGGGTGCGGAGCCCCTCCGCCACGAGGCAGTCTTGCTCAGCTGTGCTACGGAGAATAGTGAGTTGTCCGTATCTATTCGTGGTCTGGATGATCGCAGACTTTCACTGAGGGTTAAGGGATAATGGCCCAATGCCAGAGCATCCCGATTTTCAGGTAAGAATGTGGTGTCACTTGGTGCCACTCGTGGGACCTGAGACACAGGTGAGACCTAGACCCCGCTTCCCTGGGCCTCCGGGATGTTGAGTTATTTCCCTGGCTGGGGGTGGGGACCACCACCGCCACCACCAAAAAACTCCATTGTAACTACACGCTTTGATTAGAACTTCCTCAGAAGAGTCCTCAGAAACTGACCCTTCAAAATGAATTCCAAACTTCTGAAACCACCAAGTTTGTTTAGGAGGCTCTGCTTAAATGCAAAATAGAATGCGTCCAAACGTCGACACTTCTGTCTTCAGATGTGTTTTAAAACACTGGCATCTTCCCATGCCATGTACTGTCCCCCAGGCACCAGTGTCCAGCAACTCCCATCCCAGGTGGCCCAGAGGAAGCTGCGGCCGCTGTCTGTCCCACCCTCCAGCCCTTGAAAGGAAAGGATATCCCTTCGGGGGCCGCAGCCCGGCGGCCAGCGGGAGCCCCGCCACGTAACCAGGGTTGCCGCTGAGGGCAACGGGCCTCGTGTTTTGCTGAAAAACAATGCAGAAACGCCCCCCCACCACCACCACCATGATGCTCATTTTAATAAGGCAAGAGCAGGGAGACAAATGAAATGCTTTTCATAATAAAATCTGGAATTACCAACCTATAAAAGAACCTCTCCCCCCACTCAGAACTATAAATGCATCTGCTGAGTGTGGGAGTACATCATGCTGTAAAAGAACAAGCGAACAGGCAGGGGACCCCGTTCCCAAAGGGAGGAAGCCGCAGGCCGGGCTGGGGTGCGTTACAAACCCTGCGCGGCGCACGAGCCCTGCGTTCGGTACAAAGGGTTAGATGCGGTCACACTGCTAAACTGATTCTGTCTCATTAAGAAGTTATGATTTCTTTTTAACTCGGCAGTTAAAAGTTGGACAAAGTTGTTCTAACTTACCTGAATAAAGCTAATTTCAAACTTCTGCTGCAGGGGGACCGCTGCACGGCTAAGGGTCCCCAGAAGCAGCGAGAGGCCAGCCCCGGAGACCTCGCCTGCGTCTGTGTAGGTGACGCTGTACTTTACCTGCAACAGAA
>RJWM01020124.1:0-37721 GCA_004363535.1 Dasyprocta punctata
CCCCCTGCCCTCATCCTCAGCTTCAGTCGCCTCTGGGAGGGTCAGCCACCCAGCCAGTCCCCTTCTGCCACGTCAGGGGGCGTCCTTGCAGGGATCTGCGGCCCTCTGTGGGTGGGGGTGACCTGGGGCTGCAGGGGTCTGGAGTCCCAGCTGGCACAGCACGGCACAGGCTGCTGTGACTTGTGGGACGAATGAGGCACCCCATCCCAGCCCTGGGCCCGGGGTGACCCTCTATGACCTGGAGTGACCCTCTGTGGCCCGGGGTGACCCTCTGTGGCCCGGGACGATGCCGGCTCTCTCAGTCGCGTGGAGCAGGCTGCACTGGTCCTATTTGTGCGGTTGCTAGGAGGTTTCCATGGTGACTAAAAGGGGATGAGGGGAGCCCGGCAGCTGAGTGCACCCCCTCCCTCTGGCAGCATCCCCTGGGACCAGGGCCACCCACCTACAGCCCCCAAAGACCCTCCAGACGCCCAGCCACCTGGGGACGCAGGAGGACCCGGAGCAAGTGGGCGGAGGTCAGCAGGCCGGAGGGGCCCGGGGCCGCCGGAAGGTGAGAGGCTGCTGCGGGGCTGGCACTGCTACGTCCCCGGGGGCCACAGGTGCGGACCCACGGCTGGGAGAGGGGCTCAGCCTGACCCCAAGCAGAGCGCCTCCGTTTGTCACCGGATGTCGGGGCGGGCCTGGCCTGGCACCCCGTCCTGACGTTCACCACCAGTCACGCCCCCGCCCCCTTCGTCAGACACAGACAGACAGGCCCAGAGAGGCCGAGCGCCTGGGCTGCGTCACACAGCACATTAGGGGCCCCGAGAGTGCAGGGAAGCGGTGCCAAGAAGGCAGCTGAATCCGGGACCCAGGGCGGGGGACCCGGTCCAGGGACGGGGAAGCTCGTGTAGTTAAAAGCCTGGGAAGCGGGACCGCGAAAGGGGCTGTGGGCAGGGGAAGCAGAGGGCGAGGGAGGCGGCTGCCCCCGGAAGTGGCCAAGAGGGGAGCCTGTAGCCCTTGTTTTCTGGGGTTCCCCATGTGACCCCAGACATTTCCTCTACTTCTCAAAGCAGCCCCGGAAATGCAGGCAGGAGAGGCTTTTCTCATCCCCAACAGGGAAACTGAGGCCCAGAGAGGCCAAGGGATGAGCTCAGGTCACCCGGCTCCGGAGCAGAGGAAGTGGCCCCAGAAACCCAGTGACCAGTCACACCTCAACGGCCGGGGCTCCCCGATTGCGCACCCGGGGTTGTCCAGTCTTCGAGGGACCCCGGCCCGGTGCCCGCAGGCACAGGATGGAAAGCCCGTCACCACCGTGACCTTGGGCAGCAGCAGACGGGGAAACTGAAGCCAGGCCCGAGAGTCCAGGAGAGCCCGGGGCCACCCCACAGCTCCGCCCAGAGACAGAGGGCAAGGGCCAGCACGGCCCGCACCGCTGTCCCCACCCCTGGGCTGTGGGGTGGGGGGCGGTCTGGCTGCTGCCTCCGCTGAGGAGGCCCTGTTGCCATGGCGACCCTTGTTACCTGGCAACTGATCCACATGGTCCTGGGCACCTGCTGTCTGCTCCAGAGCCAGTGCTGGGCTCTGGGGACCGACCCTCGTCTGGAAGCCCCCACGTCCCACAGGGCCCCCTGCAGGGAGAGGCCAGGCAGGCCTGGGCGCGAGGGGATGTGGGGGGACCCCCAAGCCCTGTGCATCTGAAGTGGACTCTCTGCTCGACACTTGCATTTTTCAAAACTAAGAATAAGTGGCCGGATAAGAAAAATAACACTGTAATAATTGTGTTTCCAGTAGCACCACAAAGTGTGTAGACGCCGCCCGCCGCCTTCACCGCCTCCCCAGCGCGGGGTCAGGAGATGCAGGGTGGGGACGGCGGGGTGCCAGCTCAGCGACCGTGCTGGTGACTCATCCTCTGCGTGACCAGGCTGCCGCCCAGTCCCCAGGACGCTGGGGGACCCCGTGCTGGGCCTTCAGAGTGGAGCTCGTGGGCGGTGGTCGGGGAGCCCCGAGCCCCCCATGTGAAAGAGCAGCGCCCCAGCTTGGGGCACAGGGGCAGCCTGTGCAGTGTGGGGTCAGCAGAGAGAGCAGCCCCTCAGCCTAGAGTCCAGGCGGGCTTCCTGGAGGAGGCTCCGCTCCAGCTGAAGTTAGAGACACGACAGGATTAGGAAACGGAAACAAATAAGCCGGGGCAGAGACCAGAAGGTGGGTAACGCCGGCCCCAGAGAAGACCCTCACCAAGTGCGGACACGCCGGGTGGGGGACACGGAGACAGGAGCCGGAGGGCAGCAGGAGGGAGAGGAAGGGCAGAGTCGGCCCGGGAGCTGGGCTCGGGGTGAGGGTCAGGGTGCTCCGCGTGGCAGGGCCAAGGCGCCAGCAGTGCGGGGCCCTCCTGGGTGTCCAAGGCTGTGGGACGGGGGTCTCTGCCCAGCTGGAGAGAGGGAGGAGCGACCTGGGTGACGGCCGGGTCCCCAGCAAGGACAACAATGTTCTGTCCCCCTTTCCCGAGCCAGCCTCCTGCAGCCCCCCGCCAGGCCTGGGAGGGAGGGGGACCGAGGCCCCAGGGGCCCGGGGGGTGGGGGCCAGGGTGCTGACGGTGCGTGACAGTGTGTGTCAGGGGGGTCAGCGTGGGACAGGTCGTCAGTGTGTGTTGGTGTGGCTGTGTGTGACAGGGTGGAGAGAGGAGCCCGGCAAACAGGCCTCTCTCCCGGCCGAATGGGGCGCAAGCTGAGGGCTGGGGCAGGGAGGTCACCGTACACCTCTGCTCTCCACGGCCCGGGCACTGTGGCAGGCTGGGGACCGAGTCCCTGACGCCCACAACCATGACCGCGTGTGAGGACGGGCTCCGTGCAAGCGGGCGAGCCCAGCCGGTCCGGACCCCCGGACCCCGGGACCCCCGGACCCCCAGACCCCGGACCCCCGGACGGGTGTCCTGGTCAGGAAAGGAAGGGGAACCTGCGGAGGAGGAGGCTGGGGTGGGAACAGCGTATAAAGGAGGAAATCTCGGTGCTTGACCCCTGCGAGACAATCAGAGCTCGGGGACCCCGGGATCACACCGCACTTCCCACGAACCCCGCCGGCCAGCCCACGCCCGTGCATCCAGGGAGGCAAGAGGATGTGGCCGAGGCCACCCAGGGCGTGACACGCGGTCAGGAGCGCCAACACCGGGCGGCCCGGTCCTGAGCCGCACCTGGAGGCCTGGCCCCGGGCACACGGAGCGGCCGGCCGGCCCCGGAGGGTGGAGGAGGCGGAGCTCAGAGCCGGGGGCAGGCGGGGCCCAGGGTCCCCCTCCCCCTCCCCTCCCCCTCCTGCTACCCCCAAGCCGACGAGTGCAGCCGCCCCGCCCAGCTGCCCTTGGCTGCCCTGAGACAGCCGCGAAGCCGGCGCTCTGGGCGGGGCGACAGTGCCCTCTGCTGGCCGCGGTGCTGCCCCGGTGCGCTCTTGGGGGGCGGGCGCCGCGGGGAGACCCCGAAAGCTCCGGACCGGAGCCCCGTGGCCCAGCTCCTGTAAGCGGGGGGCAGGGGCGCGTTTGCGCTGATGACCGCGTCCCTGCCCGCTCCCCCTTCCCCTGCAGCTGTGGGAGTTGAACCCAGAAGCTGTGCCCCAGCACGTTTGTATTTTTTGTTTTCAGACAGGGTCCCGCTGAGTCACTAACTGGCCCGGGATGGGCTCCAACTCCCGCTCCTCCTGCCTCAGCCTCCTCTGGCCGCATTGTTGGTCTTAATCGCGTTACTTGGAGACGAGCTGGGGGCTGGCTCTCCCAGGCCCAGGACTCCGGGGCCCAACCCAGGCTCCTAGGGCGGTGACCGGCGCTCAGGGGTGGAAGCCCCGGGAGGAGGACGAGGCGGCCGAGCCCCCGAGGCCCCCTGCCCTCCCTAGCCTGTTTCCTCATCAGTAAAATGGGCTTTGCCACGGGGTGGGCGCGGCCTGGCTGGGACTTCCGCCATCAGTGTCCAGCTGCGCACCCACCTCTGCGCAGCCGGCGAGGGTGGCCCTCTGCCCCAGCTCCAGGCCACACACCCTGACCCCGCAGGGACAGCTGGCCCCTTCCTCCCTACGGGGAAGGCTCCTGACCCCCGGGGCCCTCACCCCATGTCCCCCACGCACCAAGCATGGCCGGGGCAAGGACCTGCGGACACAGGTGCGGCTGTTTAGCGCCGCCCCAGCGGTGCCAGGGGGGCTCTGTCCCCCCCAGACCTGTCCTGCGTGGCATCTGTGGGGTCAGGTCCAGAGTGACCAGTCCTTCCTCAGCCCAGGCCTTGTGGCCCAAGAAGGGATCTGTGGGACACTGGCACCACCTAGTGGCGGATGGCGAGAAGCAGCACGCTCACCCCGGAGAGGGCAGGGAGGCGGGGCGCAGCCTACCTCCCTCCCCTGGGCCGCCCTCTGGGCAGCTGCTACATCTGCTCCCCTGGGGACGCGGGGACGGGGGAGTGAATCACACTGCTGGTGACCAGCAGGGACTCCAGGACCCCCAAGCCGAGCTCCACCTGGACCCCCAGCCCAGCCCAGACCAGAGGCAGCCCCTCGGGGCCTCTGAGCCAAGGGGTCTGCGGGAGGATGTCCCCAATCTGACTCTGGCCAGGGGCCCATCCCCTCCCCGCCAGGACTTCTTCTGTGTCGATGGACAGGAGTCACCACGGACAGAGACCTCCTCTGTCCCCGGGGAAGTGGACATGGAAAAGGCACCGAACCTGCTGCCTGCCCCGTGGACGGGGTGAGTCAGACGCCCCACCTCCGCGGTGCACAGCTGTGATCTCAGCATTCAAGAGGCTGAGGCAGGCAGATTGCTGCAAGTTTTAGGCCAGCCTGGGCCACACAGTGAGGTTCTGTCACAAAGCAGCAACAACAACTTTTACAATAAAGAAAGTCTGGGGAGAGAGGCCACTAAGGTTCAGGGTCTGCGAGGTTTCAGACACGCTCAGTGTGCAGTCTGGGGACCAGACTGGGGAACGTTCACGAGGTGGCAGAACCGTACCACAGACCCAGGGGGCTGGACTGCGGCTTAGAGAGCACAGTGAGCCACTTACCCAGGAAATGAGGGTGGGGTCTTCTGTCTCTCTCAGGGGCCAAACTGGCCACCCCGTGTCCACCACCCAAGAGGGACCTTGTGAGAAGGCTTCTGACAAAAAACAGGGATTGAGGGATGATGGGAGAGGACAGCTGGACAGACAGATGATGGAAGGTGGGTGGATGGATGGATGGGTTCATGGATCATGGGTAGAGAATGGCTGGGTGATGGAGGATGGGTGGGTGATGGAGGATGGCTGGGTGATGGAGGATGGGTGGGTGGATGGATGGATTTTGGATGGGTGGATGGACGGATGGATTTTGGATGGCTGGATGGATGGACAGATAGACGGATTCTGGATGGCTGAGTGAATGGATGAATGAATGGACTTTGGATGGCTGGATGGCTGGTTGGGTGGATGGATGCATGACGGTAGGTAAAGAATGGCTGGGTGATGGAGGATGTGGGTGGGTGTTGGATAATGGACGTGGGATGATGGATGGATGGCTGATGGGTGGAAAGACAGAGGGACAGAGAATGGACGGATGGGTGGGTGGTAGACAGACGGACTATGGAGGAGTGGGCAGATTAGCGAGTGGGTGGATGCGTGGGTTTTCAGGAGCCTAGAAATTCACCCGGCACTCCTATTTGGGGTGGGCGTGGCCACCACCCACTCCTGCACCCTCTCTCTCCCTGCTGGCTCCGCCTGCCTGAGCCTGGAGAAGGGGTGGTCAGGCCGAAGAGGTGAAGAGTCAGCGCTGCTTTTGGGGCTGTGGCACAGCCCAGCCAAGCTCCCTCGGTGGGCCCACAGGCAGCGAGCACGGGGCCCGGGGGAGTCCTCGGCGCAGACAGGCGAGTCCTGCGCTCGGCCAAGCGGTGCTGAGGTCTCTGGCTGGTAGCAGGATGAGGGAGGACCAGGCCTGCACCGCCTACTCAGCCACAGAATGCGAGGACGCCTGGCACAGCGGGAGGAGGAGAGACGGCCGGGCTGGTGAGGCCGACTGGGACCCGGGGACACGCCGTCTGCACGAGGGGCGCCCAGCTACCTTGGATCCCTGCGCCCGACGTAGTCCAGGCACAGCCTCTTGTGCCCACATCACAGAAAAGTAAACTAAGGAGCCTTTCTGGAGCCTGATTCCCGTAAGCAGGACCCCCACTCACTCCTCAGCAGAAACCACTGGTCCTAACCAGGCATCGTGGTGCACACCAGTAATCCCAGCACCTGAGAGACTGAGGCAGGAGGATCATCATGAGTTCAAGGCTAGCCTGAACTAGTGAGACCCTGTCAAAGAGAGAGAGAGAAAGAGGAAGAGGAGGAGGAGGAGGAGGAGGAGGAGAAGGAAAAGAAAAGAAGGAAGGAAGGAAGGAAGGAAAGAAGGAAGGAAGGATGACCAGGGGTGCTTTCAAGGGTCCCCTCGGCAGCGTTGCCTCCTCCCGGGGTCCCCTCATCTGTCACCGCAGTGCTGACACTCGTCTCTACCTGTCACGTGCGCACTCTCTGAGGTTTCCCGGGTGCCCGCCCTGCGCCCCTCACCAGTGAGGAGCAAAGATGGGGCACCCAGAGGTGAGGGGTCGCTGATCAGCTGGGTGACACGAGCGTCACCCCTCCCCACCCAGGGAGGCCGGCAGGGCCGCACAGCTGGTGTCCCTGTCACTCCCAGAGGACGCGGTTTCAGACTCGGGTCGGGTGGTGCAGGGCGGGCAGCCCGGGCGGCGGCAGCGTCTGAGAACGGGGAGCACCATGCACACTGTCGGAGCGGCTGCAGTGGAGCCCGGGGACTCCGTCCCTGCCATGGGGACGGCGGCGGTAGAGCCGCTTCAGAAGGCAGCTGGGCGGTTTCCTACCGCGCTCGCCCCTCCAACCGCACAGCCTCGCCCCCCCAGGCCCCGCTAAAGTCACATCCACGTGCAGCCCACGTGCGCGTGTTCACAGCGGCTTTGCTGCCCGTCGCCAAAACTCAGGATTGACCTTGAAAACTCAGAAATGTCCTTGAAGAGGTGAGTGGGTGACCAGGGGGGCACCCAGACCACGCGACATTACCCAGGGCGGTAGAGAAATGAGCCTTGAGGTGCAAAGAGACACGGAGGGACCCTGGGTGCCTGGGACGAAATGACAGAAGCCCATCCAAAAGTCCAGCTCTGCGCTCTTGGCCTTCAGGAAAAGTCCACACACGGCCACAGCGAAAAGACGACCTCAGTCCAGGAGGGGCTGCCGGGAAGCGCAGAGGCAAGGGCAGAAGGGTTACTCTGCCCGGTGCTGGCACGCCGGCGATGCCACACTGTCGTCACACACTGTCCAGCGATTGGCTTCGGGTGACGATGGCACTTTGGTGTAGGTCCACCTGCTGTTCCACAGGGGACGTTCAAAGGGAACAGGGTGTGTGGGAATCTCCGCCTATGCGGATGGAGAAAGGATAACGTCCTTCAGAATGAAAGTAAAATAGATGGAGACCCACAAGGCCCGCCCCAGGGGACCGCTCTGGGAGGGTTAGGGCCTGGTTCTCGCTTCAGGACCCCACAGGACCAGGGCTTCCGAGAAAAAGGGAGCAGCTATGGTAACGTGATTATTTCCAACCTGCTCTCCTCCACCCACCCAGAGATCCAGCAACAGACGGAAGCCGGGAGGGTGGGGGTGCCGGGCAGAGGGGGACCCCCTGAGGCCTGGGCCCGCGGATGGGGAGTGGGGCAGAAATGGTTTAGAGCTGGGAGCAGGAAACGGAAGGGTCCAGGGGCCCCAGGATGAGGACAGATCTGAACCTGCGAGCAGTGAGAAGGTCACCTGGGCAAACTGTCACTGCGGCTCCGAGTGCCATCGGCCCTTCGGAGCTTTCCCGAGAGCCCACGGGAGGCCTGACTCAGCCTCCTCCGTCATCGTCCCGGGCGCGGCGTCAGTGTAGCCAGCTACTCTCCACCCATGGAGTAAACGCACGTCGGGGTTCTTGCTCTGTAAAATTAGAACATGTTTTTAGGACTAGATATTTGGAACATGAAAATTTGGAAAACTAAAAAGAGCAGAAAGCTTTCCTTGTTGTCACAACCCAAAGATAACTGTCAATACCGACGGCACGCGTGGTGTTCTGATCTTTCCCTCATTGTATATCCTCTTTGATGAACTCACACGTACTGTTTTTTGAATCTCAGCCTTTGTTTGTTTTCCTTTAATTTTAACGTGATCGCATGGGTATTTCCCAAGTCTTTAAAAACATGTCAGCCTAGTTTTAACGCTTGCACCACTCTCCAGAGAGAGGACGTCTGCTACCGTTGTGATGCAATCTTCTTGGGCGTGCGTAGCTCCTGCCACTGTGAACTCTGCTCTGGAACACAGCTGGAGCTTTTCCTGAATTCCAGAAGACTCCACGAGTGGGCTCAGAAGCGGAATCTCTGAGTCAGCTCACTTCCGGAGCAGCCGGCCGCCTGGAAGGTGTGGACAGCAGGTTCCCGGGGGCAGCGAGGGCAAAGCTGTCAGAGCTTCCAGTGGTAACTCACAGCCCGCTGCGGCTCCACTGCCCCGGGCTGGAGGCCCCACCGGTGCCCCGGGTCACCGAGGAGTCTCCCCACTTCTGGCTACGTCCCCTTCTGGCCCAGCCAAGGCTGGCGTGCTGGGGCAGGGCTCTGTGCCCCGAAGAAGTCACAGAACCAGATCTGAACCCAGCCCGGCCCCCAGCCTAGGACAGTGACTTCTGGGCTGTTCGTGAGGACAGAGGAGACTCGGAGGGCGCAAGTGTGGAGTGGTCGCCGTCGGTGACCAGTCCCTGCATTATCGTCCTCCCGGCCCACGCCATTGGCCTGAAGGACGCACATTCCCCGGGACTAGGACGCTCCGGCCTCTTCCCAGAAAGACGAGATCAAAGGCTCCGGACTTCTGGGCTGCATTAACAACTTGCTTCTTCCTCTTTGCGCGGCAGAAGTTTCCATTTAAGCCAGGGAACCTTTTTCAAATTAAATGTCCCATCCAACAGCTGTGTGGTTTGGAGCCCCTGCAGCCCAGGGGCCTGGGGTTTGTCAAGGCCCCGCCGGGCACACACGGCTCTGCTTCCAGATGGGCTGGCTGCCACTCATCGGGAGGGGACACGGCGGGGACCTGGACAGCCCCCCACCGCAGCCCCGGCCCGGGAGCGCAGCCAGTCGGTCGGGCCGGGAAGCGAGGCTGGGGCTCCTGCGCTCTGCAGTCCTCAGGCCGGGTCGGCCCAGGGACGGAATCCATCACACCAGCGTCCCCTTGCCAAGCTCCTGTGAGGCCCCAGGGGAGACAACCCCCGAAACGTGTCATTATACCCGCACTGCCGTGGAAACGTGTCTCCCAAGCTCCTCTGGGGTCTCGGGCGGCACTGGGAGACTCAGATGGTGGACACTCAGGCAGCGGGAAGGAGAACCGTCCCAGGCTCTCGTGGGCGGAGGCCCACAGAAGCCCAGCAAGGGCCGGGGTCCGCCCCGGGGCGCCCAGCGCCAGCTGCAGCAGGGACGGGGCCAGCTGCCCTGGAGCCCGAGATAAAAGGCCTGCACGGAGACCGGAAGTTCCCTCTGGCCACAGACAAAGCCGCTGGAGCCCCAGGCTGGGGGTAGCAGGGAGCACAGGCTCAGCACCTGTTCCAGGGCCAGCAGGGCCGGGCCGCAGGCGGCTGTGTAGGATGCAGCTGTAGGAAGCGGGGAGGAAGCAGGGGCTGTGGTCACCTCCAGGGTCCGGGACCATGGACACCTGCCCCCCCAAACCCGGAGGAGAGACCGGAGGCAGCAGTTCCAGACAGGAAGCCCTTCCCGGGGACTGGGGGCGACTTGCAGGCAGGACCTGGAGCAGGGCCAGCTCTACCCAGCCGGCCACCAGAGGGGACCACGGCCAACATGGGGACGATCGAGCGTGGGCAGCACCGGGCGGCTGAGAGCGAGACCAGGTCCCTGCCCTCATGGTCTCACTGACTGGCTGACTCTGAGCCCGGTTCACAGCCAGCTCCAGCCCAGGGCCATGGGGAGGGGCCGGGTGTGCCTCAGCCAGCCCCAGAGACTTGTAGATAGAAGAAGGCGGTGACGGGGGGACAGCCCAGCCCCACCGTGAAAACAACAGAGCCAGCTGTGGAAGAAGACGCAGTCTGGGGTGGCAGGGCCTTTCCCTAACCGCCTCTGTGTGTGCTGGATCCATCTTCCCGCCCAGGCTCTATCCCAGCCGAGGCACCAAGACCGTGGGGATCCCAGCCCTGAGGTCAACAGAAGGCAGCAGAAAGGTAAAGGCTGCATGGGAAAGACTTTCCTCTGGCCCATGCCCTACAGTGAGAGCTCGGGGACTGCTACAAGTAGTGAGTGCACCGTCTTGAGGAGTAATCAAGGTGATCTTGGGTGCTCAGCAGCCAAAGAACACAGAAGGGAAATCTGGGGGCTGTAAGAAGCTGCACTCAGAGGCCCCTTATCAGTGTGCTGGGCTCACAGCACCAACTCGCCAAACAGACCCAGAGGCAGGCACCCTAGGGTCCCTCTGGGCTCTGGACAACAGCAGGAAGGGGTGGGCACCCACTTTATGCCGGGTGCTGGGCAGGCAGGAGCTCCCTTCTCGTTATCTCCAGTCATCCCCAGGCCCCCACCAAGCGTGCATGCCGTCCCTGCTGAACAGGTGAGGGGAAACTGAGGACCAGAGAGATAAAGGACTTTCTCAAAATCATACAGCTCCCTGGGGCAGAACCGGAGCTGGCTGACCCAAAATCCAGGAGGAGCCCCCAGCAGAGCTGTCATTCAATGGAGACATCGTTTTTGTTTGTTTGGTTGGTTGGTTGGTTTTTTGAGACAGAATCTCACTGTGTATTCCAGACTGGTCTTGAACTCAATATGTAGCCCAGGTTGGCTTCAAACACAGGATGACCCTCCTGCCTCAGCCTCCTGAGTATTGGGCTTCCAGGCCTGCACTGTCATGCCCTTTACGAGCATCTGACACGTGCCAGTTCCTGGTCCACGACCGAGGACCCAGGAGGACCACGGAGATGGGTTCTGCCCCTGAAAGCCTGCGTCCTGCCCTGTGCTTCCCTCTGCCTGCAGTCACTCCCACACCGCCTGGCCTGCTTGTGCCATCGCACTGATCTTGCTCCACAAGCCAGGAGCCAGGGTATCAGCGGGTTTCCGACCGGCTCTCCGAGGGCAGCGTCCCAGGGCCGACTGTGTGCAGAGAAAGAACCGGGACCTCTGGTCGCAGGCATAAGCCCACCCACCCTTACCTCTGCGGGGGGCACACAGCTCCGTGCCCTCCTGCCTTTCGGGGGTCTCACCCCGCTGCGCTTGGCCCCTGATACCATCCCCACCCCCTTGGCAGGGAAAGTTTCATAGCAGCTGATGAGAAAACGTAAAACTGCCTTCCCCAGCTTTGCCCATGATGCACTTCCACCCAAGGTGCCCGCGGAGAAGCAAGGCGTGGGTTTCCAAACACACTGAGCTGAGACAGCCCGGCCAGGGCTCCCTGCTGCGGACGGCTCGGGCCCCAGGGCTGCTCACCGCCTTGGGGTCTCAAACCCCAGCTGGAAGGGACAGATGGGGCTACGTCTAACCCGCACCAGAGCAGCGCGCGGGATAGTGTGGATCCGCTGGGAGGCCGGGAAGGAGGACACGCCCCGTGTCCTTTCAAAGCCACACTGGACATTTGAGCGTTAATGGATTCTCTAAGGTTTTATGCTTTTCTTTGCCTTTTACTGAGCAATTTTACAATTTAAGTTGTAGCAAATCTACAACACAGCGAAGATCTCCATCGGGGAGGTGCAAACAAATGTTGTCTGGCAGAAGGGATTTCACATCTGTTAGCAGCTTCGTTCCAGCCCCTGATGGCTCAGGTGTGAGCCTGCTCACCAGCTTCCCCTTGCGATGGACATCGTAGCATCTCACCGGTCCCCTGGGTCAGTGAGTTGGGCAAAGTCTTCGGCACGTGCTTGTCTGAATTTGTAGGACAGTCTCGAATCCACCCTTTGAAAAAGGGTGTATCCCTAACTGAGCATGGCAGTGCATGCCTGTAATCTCAACACACTGGGAGGCTGAGGCAGGAGGATGCCAAGTTTAAACTCAGTTTGGGCAAATTAGGGACTAAGCAGAAATCAGTTTTAAAATAAAAATAAAATATAAAGGGTTGGGGATGTAGCTCAGTGTTAAATCCCTGAGATCACTCCCCAGCATAAGGGAAGAAGGAAAGAATAAAAGACAGGAGAGAGAGAAGATTACAGTGATAGAATGGGATCCCCACTGGGCAAGGGCAGGACAGTGGGATTTGTAAGATGGGAACAAGGAACCAGAACAGGAGGGAGACGCCTGACTTAGCTAACACAGGGCTAATCGGGTTGCTCCTTTAGAAGTAGACATCTTCCTTATTGCGTTGGCTCGGGGTCTCTAGCCGCACGCGCAATGTGCGATTCCCTGGGGGTCTGCAGGGTGGGACCTTCTGGGAGGGGGAAGATGAGGAGGAGTTCGGGCAGAGCAGGGCCAGACCCTGCCATCAAAGCTGATGGGCGTGAAGCCTCTCCTTTCTGTTAGGGTGGAGGAGGACCACCCACGGTGAGGACAAGAGGAAGTTGGGTAAGAGCTAAAATCTCCCACTTCCGGCCAGGGATGGAGCTCAGCGACATAAGCGCCTGCCTGACAAGTGCAAGGTCCTGAGTTTGATTCCCAGTACCAAAAAATAAAAATAAAAAGTCACCCGCTTCTGCCAGCTATGCAGAGGGTGGTGTTAAGAAGTGTGGACCGAGCCGGGCGTGGTGGCGCACGCCTTTAATCCCAGCACTCAGGAGGCTGAGGTAGGAGGAGCGTTGTGAGTTCGAGGCCGGCTTGGGCTACAGCACGAGCACAAGGCCAGCCTGAGCTACATAGTGCGACCCTGCCTCAAAAAACCAGGGCTGGGAGTTTGGCTCAGTGCCTTAAGCGCCTGCCCTGGCAGGTGTGAGGTTGTGAGTTCAATCCCCAGTGCCGCAAAAAAAAAAAAAAAAAAAAAAAAAGAAAAAAAAGAAGTGTGGACCGGCCAAGGTCCAGCGGGCTAGGTGCAGGCAGCGGCTTCCATACAGAGGCCAGCGGCGGCCCGTGCAGGAGGCAGACCCAGAGGCTGCAGGGTGGAGAGAAGCTGGCCCAGCACTGACCACAGCATGGGCCGCTGGGGAGCAAGAGGCCTGGAGAGTCCCAAGGGCAAAGCTCAAGTGCTCCCCAGTGAGTGTCCCCCGACACCCCACCCCCAGCTCTGCGGGGAAGGGACACGGGGGTGGGGAACGAGGCACCATGCTTGGGCTCCAGGAACCTGCTGAGCTGAGTCGGAGGTGAATTAGAACTCCCCGGGCTTCCAGGGCAAAGTCCTCGCGGCCCAAACACCTGCAAATGAAGAGCGGCCCTGAGAGGCGGGCGGAGGTCAGGAGGGCCGGAGAAAGGGAGGGGAGCTGGACCTCAGCTGCTCAGCCGGACTCCCCCCGGCTCACCCCAACCCTGCAGCCGGCAGCTTGTGGGCGCGCCTGCTCCCCTGCTCCAGCCAAGACACGAGCCGAGGAGAACGGCCCTGTGCTTACACTCGCCATGCACAGCTTGCCTGTCTGGGACACAGTAAGGGGTCAGGAGACGCCCCGAGAGTGAGCGGGAAAGATGCTGGTGATCAAGAGAAAAAATGGCCAATATGAGTAGATCCAGGAAGGACCCAGATACCGAAACCTTCCTATGAGAACTTCCAAACCGCTATCATAAATCCGGTAAAGTGTCAGACCCCCAAAAATGTCATAGGTAGTAGAGAAATGTCAAGAAAGAAACAAAAACTCTGAAAAAAAAATGGTATCTGAGTTGGTAGATGGGTAAAAACAGAATGGAAACAGCAAAAGAAAGAATAGGTGGATTTGAAGAGTTCAGTAGAAACTATTGAAATGGAAGCATATAAAGAAAAGAGATTTTCAAAAACCTAGGTGAGGGGCTGGAGATATAACTTAGTGGCACAGCACCTGCCTGCCGAGTATGAGGCCGCGAGTTTGATTCCCAGTACCAAAAAATAAAAATATAAATATAAAAACCTAGGTGACCTAGGGGAAAATATCAAGCATTCTAACAAATAAATATATCTTAGAAGGAGATAGAAAATCAGATAGAAAAAATTCAAAAACAATGACTTAAAAATTTTCAAATGTGGTTGAACAAAGATGACAGTTTAGATGCAAAAAAAAAAAAAGCCCACAGATTCAAGAAGTTTAGAAAAATTCAAACAATAAATATGAAGAGACCAACATATATGTAGCTTCACTAAACTGCTAAAAACCAAAGATAATTTCTTAAAGCCTGACAGAAAGAAAACAGCATGTTACATGCTAGAAAGTAGAAAAAAGCCATTTATTCCTCGTCAGGGCGTCTGGAAGACACCAAGCATTATCTTTATCTTCAAAGTGCTTGGGGAATATAGGAATGGAGGGGTTCGAATGTCAGACTGGAAATCTCTACCCAGCAAAATTACTCTTCAAAATAAAGGTAAACCAAAGACATTTCCAGCTAAAGACAAGCTGTATTATTCACTACTACACCTGAACTCTGACACTTTTAAAGGAAGTGGTTTAGGCTGAAGGGAAATTATACCAAGTGGAAACCCAGATGTAGAAGAAAGAATGAAGGACAGTGGAAAGAATTATGTGAATAAATATAATGAAAGACTATTTCCTTAGTTTCTTTAAAAGACAATTTCCCATCTAAAAAATTAGAATGTTCAAGGGAAAAGAAGATTTTCACACTTTGTATTAATTCGGGGTAATCTGTGAGGAGTCGCAGATACACACTGTCTTTTCTAGAACAGCTACTAAAAATGAAGACTGGTAGGATGGCGCTGGGGTGGGGCTGAGTGGTAAACCACGCTTCGCACGGCCAAGGCCCCAGGTTCAATCCCCAGCACGAAGCAGAGAGGAGGCTGTTTGTGAGTCATTTGTTACAGCAACATTAAGAAAGTGATGTTAAAGTCAACAAACTCCTGCGAGCCAGGCTCCACCACGGAGATGGGAAAGAACCTCAGCAAGAGGCAGAGCCGCACCTTCCCGCGAGCCAGCCGGTGCACAGGCTGGGAAAGCAGAATACGGTCTCCCCCGCTCCCCAGCCGCGGGGAGCAACCGGCTGATGTGGAGGACGCGGGGAGAGGTGACAGCAGCTCAGGGGAAGGGGACAGCTTGATGCTTGTGTTGTTTGATTGACTCTGCAGGCCTGGGGCTGGTGGTCTGGGCGTCTACCTGGAGGATAACAAGGGGCACTGTGGCAACCGTGGGGGATTTCCTTCTGTCTTGTTTCTGAAATCCAGTGTTTTGTTCCATTTTACTGTTTTGTTTCATTCCTGTATCTGGTAACCTGAGCAACTATTTTGAAGATAACAATATGCAGTATCACAGCCATTGTTAGATTCCTATCATCTTGTTTTGAAAACCTATATAGTTGTTGCTGTATTTTTCTTTTGTTGCAGTTGCTGTCATTTTGCTTTTGTCGTTGTTGTTGTTTAGGTTTGTTTGCTTCTTGATTTATCTGCTTTTTTTTCTTTTTTCTCTTTAAAATAAAATTTTAAAAAGGAAAAAATAAATATAGCCAACAAATTAAGGCTTGGTGCTTTGGTTCTCTGAACAGATTTTTAAAAAATAGTTAAAACCCTAGGGCAACTGGCCAAGAAAAAGAGAGAAAATACAAATTAGCCGTACTAGTAAGAAAGAGGTGACATCATCACAGACTCCGTGGTCCCTGACGGCTCAGGAAGGGAACACGGTGAACAATCCCACTCCAATAAATTTGACAACTATTGCAAAATCAGTAAATCCTTTGAACAACATGACTGACCAAGTCTGACACAAGGAAAAGTAGAAAATCTGGGGGCCTTTAAGGACATTTGGGGGCTGAGGATGTAGCTCAATGGCACAGCACCTGCCTGGCAAGGGTGAGGTCCTGAGTTCAATTCCTGGTAGCAAAAAATAAGTAAAAAATAAGGACATCTGGATTTGCAATGAAAAGTCTAGGTGCTGGTGGCTTCACTGGTGACTCCTATCAAACATTTAAATATGAAATAATGCCAGTCTTATAGAAGCCCCTTCAAAAGGTGGAAAAAGAAGGGGACACATCCAAAGTTGTCTTAATAGGCAAGAGTCTCCTGATACCAAGCGTGACAAAGAAGGAAGGAGGGAAGGAGGAAGGAAGGAAGGGAGGAAGAAAAGAAGAAAGAAAGAACAAAAGAAAGAAAGAGAAGGAGAAAGAGAGAGAGAGAGAAAGGGAGGGAGGGAGAATTACAGACCAATATCCCTCGTGAAGACAGCTGCCAATATTCTCAGCACAATTTTGGCACCTGGGACCAAGCGGTGCCCATAAAGCCTGGTGGATTTTATCAAATGGGCTTTTCCCCAGAGACACAAACATGATTTTAATAGATGCAAAAGAAACTTTTTAAATTTTTCAGCAGACAAGGAATAGAAGGAGCCTTCACGAGGTGGTAAGGGAACCCCAAGATCACTTGCACTGACATCACAGTGAACAGGGAGAGGCTAAGGATTTCCCCAGAGGTCACGTGTGGATGTCGATGGTCCCTGCTTCCACCTGGCCTCATCTCAGGTCCTCGAAGGCTCTTGGTCCCTGCAAAGTAATTGTCCACACAGAAAATCCAAACGGTCCGGACATGGTGGCTCATGCCTGTAATCCCAGCACTTGGGAGGCTGAGGCAGGAGGACTGCTGTCAGTTCAAGGCCAGCCTGGGCTACAAAGTAAGTGGAAGCCCAGCCTGAACTGCAAAGTGAACCCTAAGGAAAAAAAAGAAAAAAGAAAGAAAGAAAGAAAAGAAAAGCCAAAGGGATCTACAAAACATCTCACAGTCCTGACGCCAAAGGGGAAATGGAAGCGGGTTGTCCAGGCAGCCCTGGGTCACCCCGGAATGCGCAACAGAGCGGGGCTGCAGGCTCTGCACCCAGAAATGGGCCATGATGTCTAGCTGCTTCAAGGCCCTGTGCGGAGAGACAGTGATAGGAGACAGATTGCTGGTGTGACGCCTGGACCGTGGGCCACACTGCTAATCCCCGGCCTGGCACGGGGTGTGTGGCGGAGCGCGGGGTCGCCTGCCAGTTCTCAGGGCGCCCGAGCGGGGGCGGGGCCAACTGCGAAAGGATTCAGCCCAACTCCTTTCATCCTCGATGTGATCCCCCAGGGCTGGGGAGGGCAGTTCCAGCCGCACTATTCCCACGGGGGGCTGGGTGAGTGGCCCCCAGGCAGGGTCTCAGGAAATGGATCTGGGCCCTGCCCGGCTCACCCCTTCCAGCTCTGCTGCCTGGGCACAGCGCCTGGACCTGAGCCTCTCCCTGCTCCTAGACCCGCCAGCGCCAAGGAGGACCAGCCTCTGGACGTGGAGGGCGTGGGCCTGCAGGAGGAGCACTGTTCCCGAGTCCCAGCCTGGGGCTGCTCCTTGAAAAGGGGGAACAAGGAAGGCTTCGCCTCCAACCCTGGGAATCCTCCAGAGGCCTCCAGTATCACAGCTCTCATCACACAAGCGGCAGAATGGATTTCTGAAACAGGCATGGGGGTGCAGCCCTGTAATCTCAGCACTCTAGAGGCTGAGGCAGGAGGATCACCATGAGTCTGGGGCCAGCACAGGCTACATGGTGAGTTTAAAGCCAGCCTGAATTACAGAGTGAGACCCTGTCTGCAAAAAACAAAACCGACTTCCAGGCCTGGCTCCCGTGTCTGGCAGCTCCCCAAGGGAGCCCTGCCCTCCGTCTTCAGCTCACCCGAACCCCGAGCCCCGGAGCACAGGAGTCTGTGGTCAGCGCTCCTGGAGCTGCACCGAAACCTCAGCTCCCTGCATCCAGAGGCCCCCGGGTGGGGCTGGCACTGGGGACAAAAGGACGCCAGAGTTGCAGCCGGGGCGCAGCCCAGTCGCAGGGCACAGTGGCAGCGAGCCGGTCAGCACACGCCCACCCCATCGTCCTCTCGGGATCTATCCTCTCCACCTGGGGGTCTGAGGGAGGGGGCACCGCACAGTGGCCGGGGACCAGTCACCACTGCCAATGCCTCCCTCCCCTTAGACATATCCAGGAGCGGCCCTGGGACAGTGGTGGTGACGAGAGCCAGCAGAGGGAGGAGCGACCCACTGCAGGTTCACCCAGCCCCAGGGTGGGGTCAGAGCCGGGCTCTGGCCTCCAGCGGTGGGGTGGGAGGCGGCTGTGAACAGATCCGTGTGCAGGGCACGGCCCAGGGCCAGGGGAGCCGGAGGCTGGGAAGGGGGAGGGGCCATGGCTGGGACCACATTCACATCGTGGGCTGTGGTTCCAGAAGGGGTTTCTTCCGTCTGACCCGTTCCCGTCCCAGACCAGATTGGCTAAACCAACACAGAGCACAGGCTGGCTGGCTGGACAGGGAGGGTCCCCGGATGTGGAGGAAGATGGCCAAACAGCCCCTGCTTAGGTGCAAGCGCTGCACTCGGGCGCAGGACGGGGCCAAGCTCTCCCCGGGCTCACAGCTCTGATGGGCTCAGAGCGAGGCCCCGGCAGAGGGGCAGGAGCCACCAGGAGCCCCACAAGCCTGAGGGCCCCGATGGGCTAGCTCAGCCCTCCCCCCCCCTGAGATGTGAGGTGGGGTTGGGCCACAAGAAAAAGCCTCCTGGTAAAAGCTGGTTAGGATGGGGTTCACGAAACTGTGGCCCCGAGCAGACTCAGCGGCGAGGCAGTGTCCCAGCCGACTGCCCAGGTGTGGGAGCAGCGTGGGGTCCTCAGGCCTGGCTGGGGTTCGGGTCCCTTCCAGTCCCACATGCAACTCTGCCGCACCTGAGAGAGCCGGAAGAGCCAGGGAAAGAGACCCACAGGTCATGCCCCAGTGCCCGGCCCTCGCCCTAGGCACACGGTGGTGCAAGGGTCCTGTGGCCCCCTCAACTTCTGCAGTCCCCACCTGCGCATACACGAGACTCTGGGGGAACTTTGTTAGGTTTTGGTTTGTTTTTTGTGTGTGTTTTTTTTGTGTGTGTGTGTGTGGTTTTTTTTTCAGCACCGGGGATCAAACTCAACCTTGCACCTGCCAGGGCAGGCACTTAAGGTACTGAGCCAAACTCCCGGCCCTGGTTTTTGAGGTAGGGTCACCCTATGTAGCTCAGGTCAGCCTTGCACTCGAGTTGTAGCCCAAGCCAGCCTCGAACTCACAACGCTCCTCCTACCTCAGCCTCCCGAGTGCTGGGATTAAAGGCGTGCGCCACCACGCTCAGCTTCTGTTTTTTGTTTTTTTGAGACAAGTTCTTACTACCTAGTTCAGGCTTGCCTTGAACTTGTATGTGGCTCAAACTAGCCTCAAATTCATGTCGACCCTCCCGCCTAAGCCTCCTGAGTGCTGGGATTACAGGCGTGTACCACCATGACCAGATCAGGGAGGGGTACATTAGAGATCTAAACAATGACACCGGGGCGCACAGCTGAAAGCCAGACTCTCTGCTTCCCAGGACTTCCCATTATAGCTGTTGTTCAACTAAGTGCAGAATAGTTTCATAATAATTTAACCCCTACCCTGCCCTGCCCCACACTGCCCCACCCCAGGCAAGGAAGGAGAATGAACCCTGTAGCCCCTTGCTGTCTCCCAGGCAGGAGTTCTGGATGGGAGGCTGGGAATGGGGATCCCCCGGGAGAAACAGCGAGACTGCAGGACTGCTAGTGGGTCCAAGCCAAGGAACTGATGGCCAGGGGGCCTCGATCTGGAGAGCCTGAGTGAAATCTGTCTCCCAGCCTGCCTTCTCAGGATCTGGAGTCCTGAGCTCATCAACTTGGAGCCATTCCACCTGCTGCAAAGCCACCACCGGGCCTCCCCCATCTCTCTGTCTCTTCTCTCAGGAGACCCTCCTGCCTCAGCCTCCCGAGTGATGATTTCACAGGCGTGCACCACCACACCCAACTCAAAGTGCTTCTCTAACATGCAGGCAATGAGTGGAAACTCATTAACTATTCTTCAAGGATTCAATCACCCAAGGAGTAGATGGTAATGAATACTCAAACATGTAGGATTATTGTCTCCCAATGGGGACAAGGAGTCTGAGGTGGAAAGAACAGGCCACTTGACGAGCACCTCCATGGGCTTCTAGCCATTGTGGTAGCCGTCACCCCTGTGGTGTCAGAATGATCTGGGTGCACACATTATAGCTCCACGAGTGTCCTCTTAAAACGCTTAAATCTGCGCAAACCAGAATCATGATCACACACGATGCTTTCTAAAAGCACACAGAAATGAGGGATGAACTGATCTCCGAAAGAGAGCAGAGTGAGGAGCCAAAGGTCTCCCTGTCCCGCACCCACCGGCGACCCCAGGGGCGGCCCCAAGCACCGCGCGGCCTGGGGGTTTGGCTGGAATCTGAATTCTGGGGAGTCCTTTGCCTGTACGGGGCGCGAACCCTGCACGACCTGGGTGAAGAGCGCGGACACCCAGGCTCACTTCTGTCGCCCGTGGACGTCAGGCTCTGACTGAGTCCAGGCTCCCGAAGGCTCCTCTGCACTGCTTCGCTCCTGCAGAGTCCGTGGTCAGCAGGTGGTGCCCACGTGGTCGGGTGGGCGTGGCCTGAGAGGCCGGCAGGGGCAGTGTCTGGACAGCAACCCGAGTCATCGCCTCCCCTCACCCCCGGCCAGGACAGCCTGCAGTTCTGGCAGGAAGTGAGACGGTGTTGTTCCGCAGAAGGAAACTCTGACAGCACCAAAATGAAAACCTTTCGCCCTGCCAAACCCCTGCAAAGAGGATGACAAGACAGGACACAGACTGTGAGAAAACATTTGCCAACCATATATCTAGTGAAGGCCTGGCATCTGGAATACATAAAGAGCTCGTCACAAAAACCAACACTGAGAGTAAAATAATCTAATTAGAAAATAGGCAAAATGTAGACACTGAGGACTCACACATGGCAAAAAGCTCCGACAATCTCTTCAGATTGTCAACATCATTAGACACTAGAAGAACACACGTTAAATCCATAGTATCGGAGCTGGGTAGGGTGGCATCTACCTGTAAGGCCAGTACTCAGGAGGCTGAGGCAGCAGGATCTTGAATTGGAAGCAACACAGTGAGACCTCTGTCCCCCCCTCAAAAAAAAAACCCATATCATTACATTCCTATGGGATGACAAAAACAAAACACTGAAATAAAACCAAATGCTAGTGGAGTTGCAGAGAAACTGGTCTGCTCACACACTGTTAACAGAGGTATAAAGTGGTACAGCCCCTCCAGAAAACAGGCAGTTTCTTTAAAAAAAAAATCTAAACATGTAACTACCATACGACCCAGCAATCACACTCCTGGGCATTTTTCCCAGACAACTGAAAACTTATGTTCACACAAAAATCTATACACAAATGTTTATAGCAGCTTGTTTTTAACAGCCCCAAACTGAAAACAACGAACAATCTACCATCCATGCATAGCAGGGACGCGGACTTCTCCTCCGGGAACGGGAGCAGACATTCGATTCCTGAAGTCCGAGGCGGGGGAGACCTCCAGGTGGAAAAATAGTAGCCTCAGAAGGTAATGTGATGTGTGACAGCATTCACACCACATTTTTTTTTCTTTTTGGTACCACTGAGGATCGAACTAATGACCTTACACTTGCCAGGCAGGCACTGTACTGCTGAGCTATATCTCCAGTCCTTCTTTGTCTTTTTGAGACAGGGTCTCACTATGCAGGTCAGGCTGGCCTTGAGTTCGCTTTGTAGCCCAGGCTGGTCTCAAACTTTGCAATGATCCTCCTGCCTCCACCTCTCAAGTGTCGGAATTACAGGTGTGCACCACCACACCCAGCTTCACACAACTTTTTTTCTTTTTTTTTTTTATGTCTTTTTGAGACCAGGTCTCACTATGCAGTTCAGGCTGGGCTTGGGCTCACTTTGTAGCCCAGGCTGGTCTCACACTCACCACCATCCTCCTGCCTCAGCCTCCCGAGTGCTGGGATTAAAGGCGTGTGCCACCATGACCACCTTATTACTTCTTGTGACTGCACAGGAATCTACAATGATCTCAAAACAAAAATGCTTAAAGAAGAGGGTGGGTCTTTGGGGTCACATGTCAAGAGGCTGGACTGGATGTCACCAAAAGCCGCCTATCTCCTGGGCGTGGTCACCCGGGCCTCAGGTGAGAGCCACTTTGCATGGAGAAGGGAGGAGAGTTCTGTTTTCGTGCTGACCTTGCCCACGTGTGCTTGCACGATGCCATTCCAAAACTTCACAACTCTCCCCACAATAACAACCAGTAACAGCCACCACAAGAATCCGCCGCGCCCTCCCCGCCCCCCCACCCAGCCTAGTCCCCGGCCCAGCACCAAGGGTCAGTTCTGCCGGGGAATTCCTGGCCCCCGAGCCCTGCCCCTGCCCCATCTGGCCCCACTGCAACTCAGAGGTTCGAGGCCCAAGGATGTGGGTGCGGGATGAGGGGTATGAAATATGAGACTCTGGATGTGGAATACGGGGTGCTGGATGTGAGGTGTGGGGTGCTGGATGCTTCCCCCCACTTCACGCAAGCTGGGAAACGCTGGGAGCTGGGTCCGAGCCCAGGTCCTGATTCTGCAGGTCTGGGCCGCTGCTGACGCACGGAGCGGGCGGCCCGCGATGCTGCACTCGGGGAACCGCAGCCCTGGCTGTTTCCAGCTGCAGGTCTGGTTATCCCGCCCTCTCCCGGGCGGGGACCCTGGGGCCAGGCCAGGGACTGACTGAGTCCGGCGGTCCGATTTCCAGAGGCCAGGTGGCCCGCTCAGGCAGTGCTGGGAAGGGGCGCTCGGTGGGCGCCGAGGACCGCGGGGCGATCCTGGCCGCAGAGCCGGTGACCCCGAACGCCTCCTGCCGGGCGGCATCCAAAGGCCCGCGCAGAGCACAGGGCCGGCCAGGCTGGGGCAGGCGGAGGGGCGGTGGGCGCGGCCAGTCTCACGCGCTCCCCCGGCATCTCCAGACCCCAGGCCTTGGCAGCCCCCCAGTTTGGGTCGGGACTGGGCCTCTGTGGGGGCGGGGCCTCGGTCGTTGGGGCGGGACCTCGGTGGGGGCGGAGCTCGGTGGGCCGTGGTCTCGGCAGGCAGGGCGGAGCCTCTGGGGGCGGGGCGGGGCCTCGGGGCGGGGCGGGGCTTCTGAGGCACCTCCCCCTCCCCGCCGGGCCGGGCTCTGAGCGGTGGCGGCGGCGGAGGTAGCAGCAGCGGCGAGGGGACCGAGGTGAGCGGCGGCGACGCGGGGACCGAGGTGAGTGGCAGCGGCAGGTCCCAGGCCCGGCCGGGAGGGACCCCGGGGGCGACGCGCGCGCTGCGGAAGGCGAGGCCCCGGGCGGCGCCCGCGGGGAAGCGCGCGCGAGTGTGTGCGCGTGCCAGTGCGCGCGCGTGTCGCCCCCAGTGCCGGGCCGGGGAGTCGGGGAGTCGAGGGGTGGGGTGGGGTGGGGTAGGGATCGGAGGCGCCGGTGGGGCGACAGCGGTCTTCCCAGGGGTCCGGCCCCTCCCACCCCAGCCCCTCGGGACCTTCCCGGCTTACGGAGGCCCCGCCCGCCCCTTCGCTTCTGTCCCCGAGTTTCCCTTCGTCCCTGTGTCTCCCAGGGTCTCCCCCGGGCCGCGTCCACCCTGTCCTGCTGCCTTGTCATCCGCTCGCCCACCCTGCCCCTCCGCACCGCGCTGTCCCCTCTCTCCCCATCACCCCTTTAATGCACAGACAAAGGTGGTCGAGGGGAGGAGACCCTCCATTCAGAGCCCAAGGCCTGCTCGGGCTGCAGCCCCCACCCTGCTGGCCTCTGGCCTGGGCCTGCGGCCACTTTCCTGGCAGAGAGCTGGCCCGAAGAGCGGATGGGGCCAGGCGGGAGGCAGATCCCAGGGCAGAGGCCATGGGCTGGAAGACTGAGGAGTCCAGTCCGTGCCCCCGGCCCTGGGGAGCCCCCTGCCCATCCCGTGACAGGCAGGACACTGGCTGCATCAGATGGCTCACTGGGTCCTAGTCCCATGACAGATTTCTTCCTGCTGGAGCCAAGGTGAAGGAAAGCGCTGGGCCGGAGTGTCCGGGCCGGGGGTCGCAGGCTGTGGAGGCCCACGTCCCGGTCTGGGCCAGGGGAGGAGTGACATTCATGGAGGTCCGTGAGGGCTGTGTGCAGCACACTGCCGTGGAGGTCACAATGGATGCTTGTGGTGACAGAATAGCTCTGCCCAAGTGTCAGGGTCCCAAAGGCCCAAGGCCCATCCCAGGGCCGGAGAGCAGACACAGGTAGCTCCCTGCACCCTCTGCACAGGGCCCAGCCCTGAGAGCCCTTCATGGGGGGCCCACCAGGTGAGGTCCCCAGTACATAAGTACAGTACACCCCATAATGACAGCGCTGACAACATGCAGCCTCCTGGACCCCCGCCCTGGTGGGGGCACCAGGAACCCGTACTGTGCAAGTCTCTCCCCGCGCTTGGATGCACGGTCAGCTGTGGGCACCACTGACTGGTGGCACTGATGACAAGGACAGGGACAGGGACATCTACTGCCCCTCTCCATGGCAGACCCAGGAAGGGCCCCCACCCTTTGTGTTAATGGCGAGGCGGGGTCGTGAGAGCCAGGCCAGCCCCAGTCAGCATCCTGGGTCACCACCGCGGGCTGTGTGGCCCTGGGCTGGTCACTCTGCATCTCTGGTCCCCAGTGTCCTCATCTGAAAATGCCCCTCACACTGGAGTAAAGGGGGGGGTCCCAGGATGCAGGGTGCCTGATGCTGGTGCTGGCCATGGTGAGCCGGGTGGCGGCGATGGGGCCGGTCGCATAGGCCTAATTCCTCATCAGCAAGGGAAGCGTGCACGCGCGCTGGCTGGCTGGCTGGCTAATGGCTTTCTGTTCCTAATGGACGGCTTGAAAGGCCGGTGCTGCCCGAGCGGAACCGCCTGGGGACGCAGAGCGGGTGGCCTGGTGAGGTGCCAGCTCCCTCGCTCGAGGCAGGCTGGAGGGAGGCCTCCGGTGTCTCCTGGACAACACCAGGCACAGTTGGGGGAGGGGGAGGAGCTGTCGCCCTGTCCAGGTTCCATGTTGTGAGTGTTGCTGGACTCCGGCGAAGGCTTCTCCAGGGACCTTGACCTATGGAGGGCTGGGGATGGTCACACATGCCCTTCCTCCAGGACAGCCGTCTGTGACCGGGCAGGTGGCCAGGATTCCTTGGAGGCTGGCTGCAGATGCCGCATGGACGTGAGCTGGACAGGGGTCACCCAGTAGCACCGGGAGTCCTGCTACAGGGCCCTCGGGTGGTGGGACCAGCCACCTCCTGGGTTAGAGATGGGAAGTGTGAATCAGAAGCTTGGGCCACGATAAAGACGGCTTTGGTGGTTTGTCACCCGGTGGCTTCCTGGTGACAACGCAGTGTTTTGTTTTGGTTTTTTGTTTTTGTTTTTTTCCAGTACTGAGGATTGAAGCAGAGCCTTCTCACTAAGCTGTATCCCCAACCTTTTAAAAATTTCTTGGTTTTGAGACAGGGTCTCACTAAGTTGCCCAAGTTAGACTCAAATTTGAAGTCCTTCTGCCTCAGCTTCTCAAAGTGCTGAGACCAAAGGCATGTAGCACCACACCTGGCTTTTTCTTTCTTTTAACCAATCCCTCTTTTATTCCTTAAAAATGAATCTTGAGTAATCCCAGCACTTGGGAGGCTGAGGCAGAAGGATCTTTGCAAGTTTGAGACCAGCCTGGGCTGCAAAGTGAGCTCAAGGCAAACCTGAACTTCATAGCAAGACCCTGTCTCAAACCCCCACCTCAAATGAGTCTTGATGGGGAAAGTACCCAGAGGGAGGGGAAATGTATTTATTTATATGGCGACAGGATCTCATTGTGTTGTCTGGTTTTGAATTCCTAGGCTCAAGCTGTCCTCCTGCCTCACCCTCCCAAGTAGCTGGGACTATAGACATGACCACTGTGCCTGGTTGGGAGAGGGCCCTTGAAGACTTTGGGGGTGTGTTCTTCTTGGTGCCCTCTTGGGGAACAGCCTGGTGCTGGTTCTGCACCCAGGCCTTGGCTCTGAGCCTTGGTGAGCTGAGCGGGGTCCCCCCAGTCTCTGCACCTCTTGTGCAGGGCGTGGGTCTTACTGAGGGCTGAGCCTCAGGCTGTCCTGGCTTGAGTGGGAGCGTGACCGTGGGTGACAGCATCCGGGTAACCAGGGGACACAGGCGCTGAGTGAGGACACCCTTACCCAGGAGTGAGGACAGAGGCGGGGTTTGCTCCTGTGTCATCCTGTTTACATGCTGGGGCAGGTGGGGAGGGGACAGGGCCGAGCCCCTTATTGAAAGATGGTCAAGGAAACACACGCAGTCCCTGGGGTGCAAAGGGCTCGCTCTGCCGAGCTCTGATCCCGGGTCCCCACGGCCTCCGCCTGGCAGCCAGGAGGTGGTGCTGACCGTACCCAGTGAGCAGAGGGGCAGATGGAGGCCAGGTGCTGCCTGGAGATGAGTGTGGGGCAGACGGGCACAGGCCTGGGTGTCTGGCACAAGGTGCACGGCCAAGATCCCACCCACCGCGGGACGTGCACAAGGATGAGAACGCATCCCCAGGGGTGCTTGCCCTCCGGGACCCCCACAGGGGGCCTTCGTTCTCCAGAAGGTTCTTTTTCTCTCGGTACTGGGGATGGAACCCAGAAGCCTGAACATGTGACCCAAGTGTCTCACCCCAGCCCTGGTTTTCTGGAAGCTCCCAAGGCCCGTGCTTGCTGGGCATGTTGGAGGCCATCACTAGGTTACAAAAGCAATGTCTTTAGCAAAACCAGTGCACCTGGCCTGGCATCACAAAGAGAGTGCCAGCAACCTGAGTGGTCCCACCACTTGCACCCTTTTGATGTCAATGTCTTATCCAAAGTCACACAGCTGGGTAGACTTTGGGGTTCTGATTTAGATGGACTGAAACCCATCTGTGTTAGCTTTCCAGCATTATAACAGAATACCTGAGACTTAAGAACTCGAAAGAGAAAAGCTTTATCTTGGCTCATGGTTTCAGAGGTTTCAGTCCATGGTCAGGCGGCTCCATTGTTTCCAGACCTTGAGTATGGTAGAGGACAGCCACTCGTGTCATGGTAGCCAGAAAGTAGAGAGAGAGGGGGAAAAAACAGAGAGGAAGGGGCCAGGGACCAGTAGGGCCCCCAAGGTCACCCCCTTAATCTACTTCCTTCAGCTCATCTCCTGTTTCCATCACCTCCCAATAATCCTGTAACCATGGATTAACCCACTTGAGAAAGGTGGAGTCCTCATGATCCAATCACTCCCCAAAAAATCAATCACCTGACAACCAAGGTTCTAGCACATTAGTTTGGGGGAACATTTCAAATTCAAACTATGACATTTTGCCCTGGCCCCCAAAGGCTCATGTCCACCTCGTTTTGCAAAGTACTTTTAGTCTATCTCCAAGATTCCCCAAGCCTCAGCCATTCTAGCAGTGTTCAAAAGTCGAAGTCCAAAGTTTTCTCTGAGTCTCAAGGCAAACTCTTAGCTGTGAGCCCCTGTGTCGGGGGAGAGGGGAGGAACCCAAGTTACATAATCCCAGGATGGCCTGGAACAGAGTAAACATTTCCACTCCAAAAAGGTGGAATGAGGGCATAGAAAGGGGATATTGGGCCAAAGCAAGTGTAGAACACTGCAGGGCCAAGATTCCATCCTGTAATTCCTCGTCTGGTGTCTGGGCCACAAGGAGGTATGATGTGAGCTCCAGAGGGCTTGGGTGAGCCCGCCCCTGTGGCCTTGCTGGTTTCAGCCCATGTGGACTCCCTCTTGGACTGGCTCTGCTCATGCCTGTGGCTTTCCTCAGCAGATTTTCCACATCCGGGACTTCTCCAGCTTCCTGGGGTCACCACTGTATCCCCATCTTCACTCTCATAGTGCCATGCCCTGCCCTCTCAGGGGCACACTGTCTTGCCTTCCAGGCCTTCTGCAATCTGGGTGGAACCCTCTGTGACCCCACAACTCTTGCATTCTGTGTGCCTGCAAAGTCAGCATCATGTAGACAACTTCAAGGTCCACCTTCAGTGACAGCAGTGGCCAGTCCCCCTTGGGCCATGGCTGCAGTTGACTCTGAGGGTCAGGATGGCTGAGCCCTGTACAGCTGGGTGCCCCAGTGCTCTCTCCCCAAATGAAAACCTTTCAAAGGAGTTTATACTTTTACAGCCCTGAGACTGGTGTCTACGGGGTTTGGCTAATTCCTGAGATGCCCTCAAGGCGTCTTTCCTGCTGTCCCAATGCAAAGTACTTGGCTTGTTTTTAACAGAGCCCCTCTCTTCAGCAATCACACCCTTTATGGCCCCAACTTTTTTTTTTTTTTGTATCAAGAATTGAACTCAGGACTTTGTGCTTGCCAGGCAGGTACTGTGCTGCTGAGCTAAATCCCCAACCCCTCTGGCCCCAACTTCAAATGGGCTCCTTTTCTGGCCAAACTGTAAGATTTTCAAATCTTTCCACACTGTTTTTTGCTCCCAAGTCTCATTATAAACCTGTCTCAAAACAGCCAGCAATACCAGTGCCACAACACGAATGTTCTGCCGTCTTGAAATTTTCTCTGCCAGATGCACCAACCTGTTCCTTTGAAACCCACCCTCTCACCTTTAATCCTCTTGATGAAGCTAGAGCCCTCCTGATCCAGTCACTTCCATAAAAGCCTCCTGGCTGGCAACCCCCCTCTCAGCACATGAGTGCCAATCCACATCATAACACTGCATCGCACCCACTTCTCACTGGATGGACTGTGGCCACTGCTTGATCCTGCACAGGACGAGGGAGCTCACTGCCTGGGAACCCTGAGGATCGTGGGTGCAGGACTTCTGTAAGTGGCAGGGACTCAGTGTCGACAAGGAGACAGCTGGTCCAGAGCTTGGCTTTGGCCTGCTCAGCAGGAGGGCGCCGAGCGGCACCCAGCAGGGCCATCTCGTCCCTCCCACGGCCCTGACCACCTGCTGTTGGACGGTTTCTGCATAGCGTCACCACTGCACCAGAACTCGGTCATGCTGTCCTCGCCTGGTGTTACGTAGGGAGCATCTTCCCCAGACAGCACTGGAGCACCTACCTGTGTCGCCCTGACGCGTCATTGTCTGCCACACAGTACCCCGACCCGCAGGCCACGCCCTCTCCCTCTCACATCCTGTCTCTGAGGCCTCCGGGTGCACAGTGGGGTGAGAGGTCCTGCTTTGCTGTCCAGTGATCACGTGCTCACCAGCCCCCGGGGACCCAGAAGAGTCAGGGACAGATGTGACACACTCCCCGGGCAGGCTTGAAACTGCCACCAGGTGGCAGCTGGGATTGTGGTCACTGCTGTTGTCACCTGTGGGTGCTGTGTCCCTAATGAAAGCGTGGATCCTCATGCAGCCCTCCCTGGACGCCTCTGATGCTGGTGCCCCCCAACTAGAGTGAGACTCCACATGGGTGTAAGGCTGCCAGAGGGGCTTCAGTGACTCCGCCCCATCCTGTCCCCTGCAAGTCAGGAGCCTTAGCTCCACTGCAGAGCCAGCCTCCAGCAGGGTGACCTGAGGCCACACAGCAGAAAAGAGAGCGCCCACAAGGCTTCCTGGAGGAGGCAAGACAGAGGCAGGGTCCAGCAGCATGGGCAGAGGGGTGGAGAGAAGCGGAGGTCTTTTGTGGGCACAGCTGAACGTGTCACCCAGTACTGAGTGGAGCAGGGGCACGGGGCGGGGGTGCCCAAGGTCTTTGCTGAGCCAGGGACCCACGGTCGCAGTGGGACCCACTCCCCCAGGGCACTCTGCCATGTGGGCAGCACAGGGCACGCCGTGGGCTTGGTCTGCAGGTGTCTGCCCGGGGACTGCTTCTGAGCAGCGATAAAATATTTATCAGGAGCTCGCAGCTGCCGTCCCCCCACCCCACCCCGGCCGCAGCCTCCTGGACGCATTCTGCTGAGTCACCAGCGCCCCGAGTCCCCTGCCCGCATGCCCGGCCCCTCTGCCCTTTGGCCACAGATGCCCCACGACACCTGCGTCCTGGGGCTGCCTGATACCAGGGCCGGGCGACCCCACTGAGGCCAAAGCCAAGGTTGGGGCACAGGAGGCTGCAGTCTGGGTCCCTGCCGACACCCCTCAGGGCCCCTTCTGGAGCATGCTAGGTCCCCAGAGGCTGCAAGAGAGAGGTGGCGGCATGGCCAGCCTCTCCGCCTCCTGGCCAGGCAGAGATTCGTGGCCACTGTGGACCTGAGCCCAAGGAGCCAGGCTCAGCCGTAGCAGAGTCGGGACCAGGTTTTCTGCCCCCACAGTGCTGCGGCTTCAGGTTTGTGCTTTTGATTTTCAGAGTCGTGGCGACAACAAAACCCAGAAGCAGCCATCTGGCTGCTTCCTCCCCAGTGTGGGCCGAGCCGACGCGTCTTTTGTCATTCATTCATAAAACAGTTCTGGCGAAGCACCACAGGCCTGCGTCCAGGCTTGGGGTCTGCGGGCAGCCCACCGCGGTCGGGGGACCCACGGAGACAGAGAGGGGTGCCTGGGGCTCCGGGCCTGTGCGTGTGCTGCGAGACCCGGGCCGGTAGCCCTGCCTCTCTGCCGTGTGACTTGGGGACCCCCACCCCATCCTCGCATCACCAAGGTTGGCAGCGCGGAGCAGAGCGGCTGCGGACGGGCTCGGGTTTCCAGGGCAGCCCTGGCGGGCCTTGCACTTGGCTGCCAGGCAGTAAGAAGAAGCAGCCATGGGAGGCCTGAGTTCGGGGTGACACTTTCCCAAGGTGCCCAGAGTTCCCAGGGGAAGCCCGGTCCCCGCAGCCCCCGGCACGGCACTGTGGGTGGCCGGGCCACTCCAAGCTCCAGCTCGACCGGGCATGGCTGGGCCCCTGCTGCCCGCCTTGGCTCCTGCCCGCCAGCCTGGCCCTCCCTGGCCTCCTCCGCGGCTCCTCCGCCCCGCCCGTCCTCTGCTCCTGCCAAGAGGCAGGCACTGGCCCGCAGGCGTCCACCCGGCAGGGCAGCGTGACCGGCCCGGCCCGGCCCCAACCCCAGCTGCCCTGCCCCAGCTCTGAGAAGCACGGCTGCCCCAGTGCCCAGCCTGGCCACCAGGGAACGCATCTCCTGGCCCAGGCAAGGGCCCCGGGGTGTGCCGGGGGTGACCGTGGGAGGAGCAGGTGACAGAAGTCCAGGGCAGGGGCCTGCAGACTGTCCCCACTGATCGGCCCCCGTCTGCCGGGCCATCAGAGGTGACGGACATGCAGAGGGAGAGGGGTGGACACCCCGGGGCGGCGGGCAGGGCTGCTGGGGCCAGGACATCTGGGGAAGGCGCGCGACCGGCGTGAGAAAGGGGACGCCCGCCCGCTGCCGCAGGGGCGGCCGCCGCAAGGTGCTTGTTTGTCCTCCTCTGCGCGTCTCACGTTCCCTGGGCTTCTGTCGCTGCCGCTGAGTGCACCCGGAGGCCTTGCTGAAGCCCCAGGGACACGGCCGGCCAGGCTGACGGGGAGGCCGGAGGCCGGGGAGGCCCGCCCTGCCCGCTCACTGGCCGGGGTGTTTCTGACGGGGAGTTCTCTGGGCAGCAGGGGCGCCAGACCAGGAGAGGCCCAGGTGAGCCTGGAGACCTGGATGGCGCTGGGGCGGGCCGAGAAGGGGGCTGGACCTGACCCTGACTGACGGGGCGGTGTGGGGAGGGCATCCGTTTCCTTTCTCCATCTGCTGCCCCATTCATCATTCGCTTATTCATTCAACAAACGTTTCTGTGCACAGATGGTGCTGGCCACCGAGGGGCACAGACGCTGATGCTGACACTGACACCGCGTTGGTCACAGGGTGCAGGGTTCGAGCCCCCTCACCCTCCGAGGCTGGGAAGCTTTCTGACACAGCCCAGGGATGTCACCACCGTGTGGCCCTGTGCGCCCCCCACCCCCGCAGACACAGGAGGGACGGTGGGGTGGGGTACAGCGAGGCGAGGCGCCTGGACGCATGCGTGCGTGCGTGCGGTGAGGCAGAGCTGATGGGGAGCCCTGGGTGCAGGGACCGCGGGCCAGGGAAGGGCCGCGCGGACGCGGTTGGGCGCTGCTCCCTGAAGCCGCCTTGCAGGCTCCCGCCACCAGGGGGCACCGTGAGGGCACATGCGAGCCGCCCGCCCCGGGGGAAGCCTGCCGGGCTCCCCGAGTCTGCGGCCACGCTGGCTGCTCGGAGAGTCCCCGTTCCCAACACAGACAAGCGCGAGGTCCCCAGGGGGCTCGCGCGGGCAGGGCCGGAAGAAGAGCGCGAGCAGCCCCGCTCATAGTCGCGATTCCCCTCGCCCCCTGCTGCTGCCTCTTTTCTCCTTTTCCAACCCAGCGAATGCACCCAGCTGAAACTCGGGGCCCGCCCGTGCCAGGGCCTGGCCGCCCGCTGTCCCCTTCGCTGAGGGCCAGCCGCGCCGGAAGCTCACCCTGGGCTTGGTTCCCTTTTGTCTTTAATTACATTATTCACAGATTAATTTATAGTCTCCTGATGATCTCTTGGCTGGAGTTCTTGGGAATTTCCTCATGATGCTTTTTTTTTGTTTTTTGTTTGTTGGTTTGGTTTGGTTTGGTTTGTTTGAGTCAGGGTCTGGCTGTGTAGCCCAGGTGGACCTTGAACTCCCAGAGATCCTCCTGCCTCAGCCTCCAGAGTGCTGGGATTTCAGGCGTGTGACACACACCCAGCGCATTTCTCACTTTCTCACAAGCTCAGCTTTGTGCAGAGGACCTGTGGGAATCCTGCAGGGGGCACCTTTGGCCCCAGATGGGAAGGGAGTTTGCGGGCTGTGTGATTCCTTGTGTCTCCCAGGCCACTCATGCCCTATAAAAACCCTTCTCGTCTGCGCTGTCCCAAGCCCGGCCTAGTGCCCGGAGTCAGAACCAGCTTCCCGCCCAGGAGTGCTGTCTCCCCATCACACACACGCGCGTGCGCACGCATCCTACAGTGCTTCCGTGTTCCTGATGACAGGGTCGGCAGCGTGGAGGTCACAGCAGCCTGGGGGGAGACCCCCAGCATCCTGGGAGGCCAGCGTCACACTCAGAAAGGGGCTGAGGCTGGGTGTTTCAAGTCATTTCTTTTCCTCAGTACTGGGGATCAAACCACCAGGTCACATCCCTGGTCCTTTTGGCTTGATGTTTTGTTTTGTGTCGTGTTGTGTGTTATTTTGTTTTGTGGGGCACGCTCTCACAATGTATTTCAGGCCAGCTTTGAACTCATTGTGTTGATCAGGCTGACCTTGAACTCACGGCAGTCCTCCTGCCTCAGCCTCCCAAGTAGCTGAGATTACCAGCATTCGCCACTGTGCCCAGAGGTCGCCTTTCCTGTGCTGGTTAAAGCACAGAGCACTTCCTTTCTCAGGTTTGCGGGCCCGCAGCTGGTGCCGAGGGGCGCCCATCGCTGCGGACGCTCTCAGCCTGGCCGGCCCCGGGTTAGGGTCAGGGTCAGGGTCAGGGAGACAGGGCAGAGGGCCTGGGGGAACCAGGGGAGAGAAGGCGAAATTGGAAGAAGCGGAGGGACCTGGACACCAGGCTTGGAAGTGGAGCGGGCAGGGCCCAAGCTGGCCCGGAGGCCAAGGGGTCCTGAACCCACAGCTGCAGCAGGAAGCGTGGCAGCCAGCGGTGGCCTGGGGGGCTCTGGAGAGGCCAGGGACAGGGACGGCCCAGCCACGGTGCCAGGCTTCCGGGGGGGAAAGGCAGGAAGAGCTACATCTGTGGGCCAGCCTAGGGACAGGGGGACGGCCCGGCCTCCCTCAGCAGCCTGTGACCCTGCGGGGTTTAGGGTGAGCCTGCAGCCCTCCATGCATTCTTCTAAGACTGGCCCTTGTGAGGGCTGCCGGGGTACCAGGCAGGAAGTCGCCCCAGGAGTCTGGTCCCACTGCGCACCTCCCCACACAGCCTCGGGCTCTGCGTCCCCACCACAGGACGACCCGGCTGCCTCGGGGACTGGCACAGACACCGAGGGCAGGAAGTACAGGCATCGTGTTTAGCTCTGGGTCATGATGCCCCTGGCTGGGGTGGCCACGTCCTTCCAGGACGCCCAGAGTTGTAGTTTTTGTGGTGGGGACGGAAGGGGCATGAGGGGGTCCCCCTGGGGCTGAGTCTGGGGTGCACACAGGTTTCCTGGGTCAGAGCCCATGCCTGCAGGCGTGAAGTCCTGCCTGGGGACAGGCCCTGCGCGTGTGTCCCAGCTGTTCCAGGCAGGTGACCTCAGGCTGGTGCCCTGCGACAGGACGGGTTGTCTGAGACTGAGGTGTGACCAGGCAGAGACCCTCCCGCCCTCTGGGCTCCTGGAGGCTGCCGGCACGCAGTGACAGCCCCCAGCTTGTCACTTGCCTTCCCTCAGGTCTCTGCAACTGTGTGGCTGTCTTTTTTTTTTTTTCTTTCTTTCTTTCTTTTTTTTTTTTTCTTTTGTTTTATTTTAGAGACAGGCCCTCACTGTGTAGTCCAGGCTGGCCTTGAACTCATTATGTACCCCAGGGCTGGCCTCAGACTCAGTGGGATCCTCCTGCCTCAGCCTCCCAAAGTGCCGGGATTACAAGCATGCATCACCATGGCTGGTTTGTGCAGCTTTTTTATGAGGACATCGGTCATTGAATTAGGACCACCCTCCTCCAGTGTGGCATTGTCTCAGTCTGGTGCCTTCACAGAGACCCTGGGCCAGGTCACATTTGCAGGCAGCAGGGAAGGACTTCAGTGTGTCCTTCTGGGGGCCCCAGCTCTACCCACAGTGGTGAGCGGTCTGAGCAGCCAGGCCTCCACTGGCTCCTCTCCTCTGGCTCTAATCTGAGCGTCCGGCGCCGGGGGTGGGGGCTGGCCGGGTGGTTGCTGGGACCAGAGGACTTGGGGAGGGCAGCTGACTTCTGCCAGCGTCATCTCTGCCCACCGCATGGATTAAAGGGAAGAGGATGCAGCTGCATATGGTGTCACACTCCTATAATCCCAGCACTCTGGGAGGATGAGGCAGGAGAATCTCAGATTCAAGGCCGAGCCTGGGGAACTTAGATGTGTCAAAATAAACTGTTAAAAAAGGGGCTGGGGGCTGTTGCTCAGCGCAAAGTCTAAATAAATAAATATTAAAATAAAGCACCTTCCCTGAAGAGTCTTTGGGGAGCGGGTGTTTGAGCCCTCATTCCCAGAAGGGAGCCAGGCGTGGAGAGGGTCTTCTGAGGTTGCGTCTCTGAGCCAGTGTTGGAGAGAAAGACTTTGCTGGCCCGACAAACCCTCTCTGTCCCCAGAACCAAAGGCAGGCTCCAGGACCAGGAGCCAGAACCTACACCCACACACACACAGAGGGGCTCAGCTGGGAAGACGCAGGGGCTGTGGGGACCAGTCCCTCCGTCCCCCGTACGCCCCTGCTGTTTCTAAGCGGCTAGGGCCATCGGCTCACCGGAAGCACCCTTTGGGTTCCCAACACTGCCACTTTCTAGCTGACACCCCCAGTGGGCACTTTACCCCCACTCAGCCTGTTTCCCCACTTGTGACACAGGGATAATAGTTGAGCCTGGCTCCGGGGCGGCCGCAGGGGTCCTGGGGTGCTGCAGGGCGCGGCTTGGAAGCCCCCACGAGAACCCCTGTCCAAGGGGCCCCTGCGGGCCGCTCCTACCCCGACACAGCCTAGCAGCTCCCCTGCGTCCCTCTCCACCCCCACGCCCCACATCCCGTGAACTGTCCCAGAGTCTGTCTGTCCCAGGGGAGGGGCGCGCACCCCGAGAGCTTGCGGCACGCCCCCTCCCCCACCCGCCGCAGTGCTGGGCGGACTTCGGGGCAGCACCAGTGTCTGCCACCAGGGGTCAGATGCTGGGCCTGGGCAGAGACCCGAGCTGTGCTGAGGGGACCAGACGGGGACAGGGACGGGGTCAGGGACTGGGCGGCTGGGGGCTGCTCTCCGTTCCGCTGGCCGGGTTCTGCCTCAGTTTCACTGCTGGGTCACTCTGACTTCTGGCAGGTGCCTCAGATTCTCTGTAAAACAGACCCTGTCACTCCCAACTTGGCGGCTCCGTGGGGACCCGTCAGGGCCGTGGGCCCCTCCTGAGCTGGCCGTGTGGGAGGCCGTGTCCCCCTTTGATCGGCTTGGGGAGGGAGGGGCTGGTGACATGGGGAGGGCAGACTTGACCCGGGGACTAGAAGGCCGGAGGTCTTGCACTGTCCCTTCTCGTCCCCAGGTGCCAGGTCAGCTCAGGGGCTAATTCCTGGGGTTCCTGGGGGCCCCGGGTTTCTTCCAGCAAAGTCCTGGTGCAGCAACTATCTGAGGGGCAGCGCCGTCCCAGTTCCGCACCCTGAATGCAAAACCCAGCACCGGGGACCCCAGGGACCAAAATCATGGGGAGGGGGTGCGGCCCCAGAGGGTCAGGGTCTCTCTCCCTTGATCCCTGATCCTGCCCATCTCCCTGATCCGGTGACAGGGCCGCCCAGCCAGGGGCTCGCCTGGGGATGCCGGGTCTCCCTTGGTGTCTCGGGCCCTGTGTCAGCCCCTGCGCCCCGCTGGCCGGGTCCTTCGAGGAGAGAGGACGTGGGTCTGCAGGGAGGCACTCTCCAGCTTTGGGGTGTGAGCGCCACCCCTTGCCCTTCCCTGAGGGGTAGTTTTCTTCCCAGAGTCTTGGGCACAGATGAGCCCCGCCCAGGGCCACCCCGAAGCACAGTGACCCAGTCCCCCAGTCCCTGGCCGGCTGCCTAGCCCAGGAGGCCTCAGTGAGCATGGAGGGTCCAATGGGTGCCGGCTCATGGGCATCTCAGGGCAGTGTCCCCTGCGCTTCCGGGAGCCAGGCCGGGGCTCTGCCGGCCCCTCTGTCCTCAGACCCAGACTGCCAGCAGCCAGGCTCGGGTTTTCTCTCTCCGAGGACTGAACACATGGAGGGCTGGACCGGGCTCCCGACCCCCCTGCTGTCCCCTGCACTGGGGACTTGTGACAGCCGTCACCTCCCCGCCTCTGCCTCGGATTCCCAGTCCCTGGAGCCATGCCATCCCTGCCCGCCCCAGGCCCGAGAACAGCAGCATCTTCACCCCTGCATTTCCACTGCACCCCTGGAGCTGGGCTGGTGACATGGACACACGGACCCCACACAGCTGGGGACGACGGGCAGGTCCCTTAGCTCGGACTGAAGGGGCCTTTCCAACCCCGAAGCCCTCCCCACCCCCGGCTGCCCTCACCGCAGGCCCCCTCCTCCCCCCTGATTTCCCACTCGGGGTCACCCAGCTTCCCCACCCCACCCCTGCCCTTACACCAGGGACGGTGACGTGACTCAGTGTCACAGCTATGTAGTAAGCATTGCACACAGCGCTGTCGCCAACGTGGTCTCCCGTGAGAAGCGTGTGTGCAGCCATCTGACCCAGCGTCTAGAGAGCACCCACTGTGTGTCGCGCCTGGGGGAGGGAGACCCTGACGAGCTGCAGTCCAGAAAAGCCATCGGATAGCAAGAGGTCACCCACACCTAGGACAGAGACAGACAGAACAGTGGGAGAAAACCTGTGTCCTTCATCAGAGGACATCAGGGGGGCTCGAGAGGACAGGCAGAAACTGCGGGCCTGTTAGGGTGCATATCTAGATGTCCCCCTACCACCTCCTGAGGTCATGGTCGGGGCCTTTGGGAGGTAACTGGATCACGGGGCTCGCAGCTGACTTGCTGTTAGGAGTGGGGGCCCTGACCAGAAGAAGCCGGTCGCTGTGGGTGTGACCCGGTGGTTTCCCTGGCTTCCCAGCCCCTCCTTTCCACTCTGCTTCCTGTCCCACGTGCTGGAAGCAGCTGCCCTCCACCGGGCCCTCTGCCTTGGACCCAGCCAGCCACGCAAGGCCTGAAGTGTGAGCCACAGTAAACCTCTCCCAGGGGCGTCGGGTATTGTGTCCTGGCAATGAGGGAGTAAGACAGAATTCTGGTACCAGAGAAATGGGGTCACTGCTGGAACACTACCTACCTGACCAT
>RJWM01020125.1:0-37641 GCA_004363535.1 Dasyprocta punctata
AGGAACTTGTCCCTCCCAAAGGAAGGAAAAAGAGAAGGCCACGTGGAAATTCAAGATAGAAAGTCAGGCTGGATGTCAAACACGTGGCACAGCCTGTCATCCCAGCCCCGGGAAGGCTGAGGCAGGAGGATTCCAAATTCAAACCCAAGCTGAACAATTTCAGTACTTAGGGAAACCCTGCTCAGAATAAAACGGCTGGAATGTAGCTCAGTGCAAAGGCCCTGGGTTCAATCCCCATAACCCCAACTGCATGAAAGGATAGCAAATGTGGGGATAGAGCAAAAGAGAGACTGGTTTATTTCTTAGCAAGAAAAGCAGAAACCATGACACTGGAAGTACTGGTGTCACCCTGGAAAAAGTTTGAAGATTAATTTTGAGCAACAGGAAAACTCGCCAGGCGGCAGGGGTAGGAGGTCCCAGCTCAGGGAGGGGCAGACCCTGGGGCCACAGGCCGGGCTGTGCCGCTGCTCATAGAGGACTGTGCGGTTCAAGGTCACGGGGAGCAGGAGGAATGTTATCAACAGGCCAGTGGTTCATAATTTCTAAAACCCGCAGAACTAAATGATTCTGCTCTGCTGAGCTCTGTGGTTGCCTGCTCCTGGGGACTGTGCCTCCCATTCAGACGATCAGGGCTCTGGAATCCAGACTCAGGCTTTAAGGTTCTGGTCTCCTGGAGGTGTCCAGGGGGCCGGAACACTGTTCACATGGGAACTCACTGGCCCTGATGCATCCTAAGTCTCTCGCGTTCTTGTGAGGCTTCCCTGCCGGTGACGCCACGTGAGTGGCTCTCCCGGATTTCAGCAGCTTCCCCTGGGACCCAGAACCCCACCTCAGGGGTTCTTCCTGTTTCCGTCTGCCATCAGCCCCCACCCCCGCCCCTGCCGGGCGCTCCTGTGTGGTCTCCTGGTTTGGCGTCAATGCCCCAGTGCCCCCTTTGACGGAGGAAGAATGGATGAAGGCGTGGAGGCCAGCTGCCCCTCACCAGCCTTCCGATTGTCCACTGTCGCCGGAGGACTGCAGATGAGAGCTGGGGGACGAGGTCAGGAAGGAGGACACCAGCACAACAGTGTTGCGTTGTGTTTTTAACTCTTCACATGTTTTTTCATTCTGTGTTGCTTTTGCCAGTTTGCAGACAAAAAACCCAGGGCGTAGGAGGCGAAGTATGTGAGCCCCCAGACTCTTCTGTGGCAGAGCAGGGATTGTTCCTGACCCATCAAAGTTCTTGTTCACTAACCACAGTCTGCAAGGAGGACTTGAGCAGCAGAAGGGGAGGAAGCGCCTCCCAGAACGCAGGGACGGGGACCCAGGGCACCCGTAACCATAGCTAAACCGTGCTACGATCTCCCAGGAGGAGTTGAAGCAAAACCAGGAGGCCCCGGTACAGCTGTGCCACCTGCTGCCTGACAGACAGTTTAGTCTTCTCCAAAGGGTCAGTCCCACGCCACACGCCCTGTCCAGACACCGACTGTCACCTCTGCTCTAAAGCGAAATTCAACAGCATGGTCCATGTAGAGCAGGGCTTATTTCCCAAAGGCCCACCAGGCCCTGGGCTGCAAATGAGCACCCCCGGGGATGGCCAAGGCTGGAGGCCCCTCCTCCCCTCCCCGGCCCCGGCCTGTTGGAGACGGCTACGAAGCAGCTCTGAGCAGGATTTAAAATTGACTAATTGGCATTCTATTTATTTGTCAGCCTGTCCTAGGCCTAGGCCCCTTGCCTGGCTGTGGGAGCTGATTCATAGTAAATGAACCTCTATGAATCACTGGTCCTGACCGAGGCCTGTAGTGGCCAAGGAGGTCAGAGATACCTCAAAGGGCAAGGTAAAGAAGGTCGCAGCTGATTACATCTTGGCTCCATAATTAATTATGTTAATAGCGACTGCCCTGCAGGCATCTTACTCTGCAGAACATCACAGTCCCATCACAAAGGCCATCTTGGAGATAAAATAGTTCTCCTTTTCTGTCATTCCTTCCTACTTGGAGATGTCCTTGAAGTGACTCCCAAGTCCTGCTCAGTTCCGGCACCACCCTCAGCACCTCCCTCAGTATCCCCTCTCTTTGTCTATTTGAAACTATATACGGGTGGTCCAGAGAAGCTCTTGGTCTTAGCCCTCATGATAGCCGCAGAGTCAAGAACTCTGCAGGGGCTTTGATCCTCCTGGAGCCCTAAAATCATACCACTTGTCTCATTTATTTAAGCCTTCACCGTACACTCCTTCAGAAGATTGGGGATCTAGGCCATCCTGATGCCGGCCCCTGCCGCAGGGCTGTCACAGGGCTCCAGCCCGGCACCTGCAGCTCGGTCTGCACACCGACCCCTCCTCAGCCGCTGCCCGGGCAGCGAGGCAGCCATGCCGACGGGAACCACAGGACCTGGACCGGAAGAGGACCGTGGAGTTTCACTTGGTGGCTCCACGGGGCGGGCGCGGAGCACAGGGCATCACGGAGACACCGGCCCGAGGGGGAGGCCAAGGCAAGGAGCGGAGGCAGGGAGCCAGCAGCGGTTGGGAGAGCAGAGGTCGCGGTGCAGACGCGGCCCTGCCCGCCGTCGGGTCACTGGCCGGGATCCTGGGTGCCAGAAGAGTGAACAGCCCGTCTGCCCTGCCCAAGAGAGGGGCGACGTCTGCGCTGGCTGCACCGGAGAGCGTGCAGGAGTGTGAAGCCCGCACAGGACGCGAAACGGGGACTCAGGAGCCGCTGCCCAGGGGACCCGGGGCCGGGTGCCGCCGGGAGGAGCGCACGGGCTGAGACCGCACTAGTGACCCACCCCTTCCCGGACTCTCCGCCTTGGCTTCCCCAGCTCCACAAAGGACACGCCCTTCAGACACAGCAGCTGCTCCGGGCGTGGCTGGATCTGTTGCGCGGGGGCCAGGCCCTTGGGGTAGAATCAGAGGCTGTGACACCCCCGACTCCCCGGGAATAGAATGGCCACAAACGAGCATTGTGAACTCTGCTTTAAACATGCGATGGAAATAAGCTCGCTGGATGTTCCCAGTCTCGGGGCCGCGCGTCTGTGGCCCCTCTGCCCTCCCTCTGCTGCTCTCTCTCCCGCTTTCCACCCGCGTGGGCTGGCGGGACCCAGGCTGCTTCCTCTTCATGGCGTTACCGTTTCTCTCTCGGCTGCTACATGTTGGATGACGTGGGGGCTCAGCGTCCGCACTGTAGGCCGAAGATCGTAACAAGGGCACCGGCTTTACGGGGTGTGGTGGGGTGACGGAAGGTGACGGGTACCCACCCAGGGCTCCGCTCCCTTCTGCATGTGTGTTCCTTCTTGTGTTCCAGCCTGGCCCTATTTTTTAGCTTGTTTAATTGAATTTTATGACTGTGTTTATCTAATCCCATTCCCCATCACCATCCCCTTAAATGTGTAAGATCATTTTGAACCTCTTTTTAAAAATCACACGTGGAGAGGCACAGTGCACAGTGGGCGGCTGGCCGCCTTGGCGGGGAAGGCTGTGCAGACTGTGCCGGCCTCCCCTCCGGCCGCCCGTGCCCTGCTCCTGGAACAGCGGGTGCCTGGCACACAGTAGGTGCTGAGTAAATATTTGGTGAATGAACCAAACGAGTTGGAAATGGTGTAGTAAGAACCCTCCGCAGAGGCCAGGGAGACAGCTAACAGCACAGAGACTCGCCAGCCAGGCCCGTCTGTGCTGAGGGCCCGGGGCCGGGGAGCCCTGCAGCAAACGTGGATGTCGTCTTAGCTTCATCACCGTGACTTGCTGCCCCACTCACTTCCAGCCAGTTCAGCCAAACGACTTCTGTGGAGGACTTCTCTCAGGGCGGACTTGTGGCGTAGTGTCGTTGGGCCCTGTTTCCTGGGAGATAATAGTTTTCTCTGGTGCAACGAAAATGAGTTAAACACTAGTGTTAGTCTCATAAGAGACATGCAGGTTGGTATGACCTATGTATATGTAAAGGAAACATTATTTTATTTTTTCCAAAGTCAATTTTACTCTTCTGCAGGATCTAATTGGATTGGGAATCTGGCAATTAAATTAAGAAATAAATTCCAGTGGTACATAAAGTATTTAAAAATATTTGCTTTGGGCTGGGGATTTAGCTCAGCAGCATAAGCACCTGCCCAGCAGGCGTGCGATCATGAGTTCAATCCCAGGTACAAAAAAAAAAAATCGCTTTAATAAGGTACTTGGTTCATGTATTATCTGGCAAAGATAGTAACCTTAAACATAATTCATTACATGTGAAAAGCTAACATTTTGTATTCTGAATATATGAGTTAGCTATTCCTTCTTGATTTGTCTCTCACAGTCAGTAGACATCTTTAAAGGAGCAAGTGAGGCAACTCATAACGTCTATGATAAACGACAGCCATGAAAGGTCGCGCTGGGTTCGCGCGTGTGCTGCTGTACCCTGGTTTCCTCGGCTCCAGATCGAAGCCGGGTACTTACCTGGGTTTACCCTAAACAATAGCATCTGGTGTTTTTCCTAATATGTGTTAAAATAAACACAGACTTTCAACTCCCATCTGCCCAGCACGACGCACCCCTTCATCTCGTCGTGTCCCAGTGGAAAGTGGCCCCCACTTTGGGAAACGGCTTTGTACTGGCAAAAACAGAGCCACCCTCGGCGCGTGCGCCCCTTCGGCGCGTGGGCAGTGGCGCGGGTGACTCATTCACACCCGGCCCGCCCCCAGCGGTGAGGGTCGCTTCCCTCCCGCAAAGCCCGGGACACAAACGGTACTTTTGCAGCAGGGCTCCACGCCGGGTCTGAAAGGGAACTAATGATGGACCAGAGACTGCTATCGTTCTCCCCTTGCTTCTGGCAGTAGAAAAAACAGTGAAGCTGTTCAATGGGCAAAGAGCGATGCTTTCTGGTCTTGCATCAGGAAGAGGGCTGGGGATAGTAAACATTTCTTCTCGAGAGCTGCATCGCTGTGGAGAATTTACATGCCTTCCTGAGTCTTGCAAAAAAGCCGCCGAGCCACATCAGCTCCCAAGAGGGGAGGAGAGTTAGCATTTGAAGGCGTGGTTAGGCATCAGTGTCCCTCGGTTTAATTACAGCAAACACCTACTGAGCACTCGTGATGTGTACAGGACGTGCTAATTGCAGTACTCACTTTATCTCATCTACTTCAACCATCAAAACCACCCAACTCGGAGGAACTTTATTGCCACCATTTTACTGAGGGGAAGCCAGTTCAGAGAGGTTTCCGGGCAGTTCTGAGCCCAGACCTTCCGACGGCAGACCTGAAGCTTCGTCGCTCGATGTTTGAAACTCTCCGTACCTTCAAAGCCTCTGCCCATCCCCCCAAAGCTGGGGCTCTCTCTGATTTCACAGTGTGACCCCTCGGTTACTGACCTGATACCAAGACAGAACTGGATAGCCAATTCGACAAGAGGAAAGCTGTAAGCGTCAAAACGGGAGCTACCCCTCAAGTTAGTAATGACAGTATATTCAGCACCATTTACTGCAGTCCACTTACACGCCTTCTCGCACTTACCTCTTAAGACAAGCATATCGTACCCATTTCACAGATGGGGAAACTGAGTCTCTAGAACTAAGGGGCTGCCCAAGCCCATACAGAGCACCAGCATTTTCACAGGCCATCCGACTCAAGGGCCCAGAGACCTACAGATTTCCCAGGAAAATCCTCTCAAATACATAAAAAATCAGTTCCTGGATGTCCATATGCAGGTCCACAGTCAACAGAATCTCCATCTTCACTGAGTAGAAAAGCCCCGGTGACTCCACTGTCCTCAGTGTCCTCTGGGCTCCAAGGACCTCGGACCCTGGGCCTGGCCAGAGTCTGAGAGCGGCTGGCTTGGTTCAGGCAGCCCGTGGGTGACTCTGACCCGGGGTCATGACGGACCCCTGGCAGGCCCTTTTCCCCAGCCCTACCACAGAGACACACGGCCTCGGCCCTGGAGCTCGGGCCCGGTTGACCTGGGTGCGGCCTACGCCCTGGTGTTTATCAGGTGTGAGTGCATAGCTATGGTGGACAGTCAGTGACTTTAATGGAAAGCAATAACCAAGAAGAAATGTTGTGGGAACACTTTAATTTATTCAGTACTAAGAAATAAAAAGTAAACTTACTTGGATATGCCTGACATATTTCTGGAGAGGTTTTTAATTGTAGGGTTATAAAACAGTGACCTTAGTGCCTTTAAAGTGTTGTGTATTTAATTTCTGGAGCATTTAAGGACACAAAGCTGACTGCATCTTGAATAAACTACACCCGAGAGACTAAGCACCTCCCTAGCTTATGTTGTTTAGTTGTTGTTGAACTCATTTGTCTCTGAGATTTATCTTTTAAAGCCTTTAAAAATAAAACATTTGTGTTTGACCACGCATGGACACAGTGGACTCTGAGAACCAACAACTGCTGTCTCCTTAATCGGGAAGTGTTTTCGTTCCCCCAAAATATGTAATCGGTGCCTGTATCCCCCACACACAACACAGAATGTTCCAATATATGATTTTATACCTGGAATGAAAGAAGTGGTTGAGAAAACAGCATTAACAAATTGCCTCTCCCAAATTCACTACAGGAGGTTTGGCATTACTTTTTTGTCTTGTTTTTTGTGGCACTGGGTATCAAACTCACAGCCTCACACCTGCCAGACAGGCGCTTAAGTCACTGAGTCAAACTCCCAGCCCTAGTTTTTTGAGGCAGGGTCGCACTATGTAGCTCCGGCCGGCCTTGCGCTCGAGTTGTAGCCCAAACGGGCCTCGAACTCACAATGCTCCTCCTACCTCAGCCTCCCGAGTGCTGGGATTAAAGGCATGAACCACCATGCCCGGCTGGTTTGGCATTACTTACTGCACTCTCTAATTATATCATTGATGTGAACTCTATTTTTCACAAGGAAAGCATGAGGTTTTGGAACAAGTTTTTGCTTGTATCCAACTGGTACAACTTACTCATAGCAGCACAGTTTACAATAATCAAAGGAGGAAAGAGCCCAAATATTCATTGACAGATAGATGGATAAGCCACATGTGGTTGACTTGTCCAACTGAATATTAGTCAGTCATGAAAAGGAGTGAGGTACTGATTTGTGCCACAGCATGGGTGAACCTAGACAATGTGATGAGTAAAACAAGTACAGAAAGGTTGGGTGCATGATCCCATTTCTATGAAATACCCAGACAGTGTAAATCTAGAAGGCAGAAGGCAGATGGAAGTTTGCCAGGGGCTCTGGGTAGGGGGGCTGGGAATGACTACTTAATACATTGGTCTGTTTTGGGTACCGAGAAAATGACTTAGAACAATAGAAGTGATGATTATACAGCATTGTGAATGTGCTGGCTGCCAAAGAGTTTTATTCTTTAAAATGGTTCACTTACACTACGTCTCCATAAACAATGGTCGGCACCACGTGTCTGCAGGGTGTGCTCCTGTCACACCTCCAGGACACCCCAGGGCGAGGGGTCCCCTCCACCGCCTCGCTCTACACATCGACACCTAGCCGGCTCCATTTGTTAATTATCGGAGGCTCCAGATCCACCAGGAAAAAAGCAGTTTTATAAATTCCGCGATGACTCCATGGAGATATTTGTCAAATTTTTTATCCTTTGGTTTGAAAACTCTCCCTCAGGAGCGAGGTTGCTCTTGTGGCTTTCCCTGTATCCATTTGCTCTTCATTCACCAGAGACCTGTCCAGCCTGGCACAGTGACCAGCACAGCCCAGCACGGCTTGTACCCCAACAAGGAAGACAGACAAATACACAAGCGTTAACACAGATCGCCCTATCACAGTTTAGCTCTAAAATGCCCCCCGCAGCCTGCTGGGCAGAGGTGGGGCTCCGGAGGTTCAGACTTCTTCCGTGGATTAAGCAGCCCACCGACGGGACCACAGCTGGATGGAGGTGCTGAGAGACGATGGACCGGCAGGCAGGCCCGGCTGCAGGGGTGGGGTCGCGGACCCGCTCCTGGGGCCTGGATCTGGTGGCTGCCTCCTCCCTGACTTCCCCCACTTCTCCACTTCCCTGCTCTGTGACGTGAGCCTGCGAGCCGCCACCCCCATCTGCCGTGATGTTCTTCGCACCTGGGGCCACAGCCAGGGGCCGCTGACCGTGGGCTGAGCCCTCTGAAACCATGAGCCAGAATGAACCTTTCCTCTCTCAACTTGCTTAGACCAGATTCTTTGTCACAGCGACTGAAAGCTAACTGACACTCTGGTGATAAGTGATATTTTTAAACTGAAGCAGGGAAATAATACAAGGCAAGTTGTGCTGGTAGTGGATTTAAATAGGGTTTCCAGGAAAGCCCTCACTGAAAGGTGATATTTGAGCAGGTATTTAAGAAGATGCCGGCCAGGCAAATGATGCCTCTCCTTCCCTGTCCCCACACCCGGAAAAAACCCAAGAAGAGTGAGAGTGAACCTTTCAGAGATGAGCGCCCAAACTGTAACCCAAAGCTCACCTATTTATTACAAAGTTCCAACACTGCAGTTAAACCTCAACACTGAGGTTTTAGTTTAGGAAAAGCAACGGATACATTAACATCTTTTGTCTCAAAACAAAAATAACATGCGTGCTACCAGTTTGCCACCGCTGCCTTTGAACCCGTGCACATGTGATCGCACAAGGCACAGGGGCTTTGAGGACATGAAGGCTACCAGACTTGAAACGGGGAGATTACACGGGTGGGACTCACATAAGTACACGGGCCACGGACACCAGCACACCCTTCCCAGCTAGGTCAGACAGATGGAATTTCACTCACCTTGAGCTGTGGAAAGCTTCCCATAGAACTCCAGAACCACAAAAAGCAAGGTCACAGGTCGGTCCCTGGCACTGCAGGAAAAGCACGGCCCTCCCAGCACCTTGCCTTTAGCCCCATTGGACCCGTGACTGGCTGCGGGCCTCTCAAACTCTGAGGCGGTCGATTGGTGTTCCCTGCCGCCAAGGTCAGGGTGGTCTGTCCCAGCAGGGACAGAAGATGGAGCTGTCATTGGAAGCGCAGTGGGACGCCGGGGAACCTGGGGCAGGCAGCGAGGGAAGGCGACCTCAGGAGGACGGTGGAGGAGAAGGACCGTGGGCGCCTCTCGGTCAGTGGGGCCACCATGTGGCTTTCACTCAGGGACAGGCGCCACTGTGGATTCCGACACAGGATGGCACTGCGTGCGCTGGATCTCAAGGGAGAGCTGCGTGTGCTTTGCACAGCGGGGAGGACAGAGCCAGGGCGGGAGGGGGACGTGACAGTGACCGGTGACCGGGGCTGGGTGCAGACAGCGGCGTCGCCGTGCCAGCGCTTGCAGCTGGAGAGGGAGACGCTGGCCTGGTCAGGCGGCCAGCCGGCGCTCCTTAGCTGAGGTGGGGCAGAGCTGGAGGTCAGAGGTGAGGAGGGAAAGGCCAGAAGCTCAGCTCCTGAGCTGCGCGTGAGGTCTCACTGAAGAGCCGGCCAGGCAGCTGCTGCAGCATCCTCCGGGATGGAGCCTGGAGGAGGGCAGCGTGGTCCTGCAGGCCAAGAGCTGGAGGCCAGCACCCAGGCCTCAGAGCATCTGGGGAAGACAGCGGTCCCACGCGGGAGGCTGCGAGAGGCGGCACCAGAGGTCAGGGAGCCTGCGGCACATGGAGCCCAGCGGAGTGCACGGCCCAGGAGGGCGGCGAGGGCCGGACAGTGGCTGCGGTCCTGAAGGTGGCCGTGGCATTCCAGCAGGGAGGGCCGGCAGGCGAGGCCCTGCGCGCACTGGGGTGGCAGAGGAGGAGTCACGGGAGGGCCACGTCCTGCTGACCTCGTGGGAAGGGGACGGGGACTGAGCCCCGGTCCTGACGTGACGCCCCGGCCTGCACACGGCGACCCTGCGGACTCTGGCTCTGCTCTTGTTTTTCTACCCTGCCACGCCACCAGAGCTACTCATGCGATACCTTTGAACTCGCGAATGCTATTCCAAGCTCTCCTGCACAAATAAGCAAGCTTGATTCTGAGAAGCACAACTGCCAGAACGTGAGGGAGACCGCAGACACGGACCGGCGCAGGGTACGAAGCTGCACTCTGTGGGGAACGATTTGGAAACATCAGTTATTTTCTCCTTCGAAGTGAAGGCTTTGCAGTCTCGCAGGCAGCGAGCAGCAGCGGGAGGTCTGTGCTCAGTGGGTTCGTGTGTTCTTGGTTACATTTCGTCCTTCATGATTGTGGGTTCCCTTCACACCTTGACCCATTTTAGGAAAACACCTCCTACCCTACGTGGTGGGAAGCCATTTGGCAACATTTTTAGAAATAAAAGAAAAATACTAGATATTTTCTAGCAACAATATCTGGAGAATTATTTTTCTTTTGGGCTTATAAATAGATTCCTTTAATATTATTTCCTTTATGTGGAAGATAATTGCATCTCCTTCCCAATTCTTCCATTCAAATGTGACCCAAAAAGGTCCTGATTAATAAGATAAATGTTATATTACCTGGAAAACGATGATCAAGAAATACAATTGAATATGGTGTTTTAGAAAATCTGACTTCAAAAAAAATTTCCAAATACTGAGATAAATCAATGCATAAGCAAGTGATATCTCAGGAGGCAAAAGATATTTAAAAATAAATAGCGTTAGCTCACATGGGGGGTGTGTGTGTCCGTAATCCCACCCCCCAGGAAGCTGAGACAAGGAGACAGGTTCCATGCCAGCCCAGGCGACAGAAAACCAAAAGATGAAAATAAAAACAAATTAATAGTGTTGGTACCACGGGGTTGTCCTACAATATCCGAGGAAAGTAAGGTTGGCATCAGACCTTACGCTCAATACCAAATAAACTTCAAAGCAAATAAAGTTACTACACAAAAAGATAAATTACTAGAAGAAAACATAAGTGAACTCCTTTATATTCTTACATTAAAGAAAGCCTTTTAAACTTAACATCTAAAATCCATTTTAAATTGTTTAAAATATATAATATCCAGATATCAAATCAAAAAGAGCTTTATCAGCAAAAGTGAAAGACAAATGTACAAAAGCGTTGCAATTCATAGTATGGAAGAAAAACCCAAAGCAAAACCATACCAAACAATCAGCCTAAACAATCACATTGGCAAAAATTCAAGTTAATGATAGAAATTGTTGGCAACTCTACTGGGAAACCTACACATGTAACAGAGTTCTACATATGTAACAGATTAACGTAAAAAATGACTCCTATGAAGATACGCTTGGGAATTTTACCCAATTACGAGAGCTTTTATCCTTGGACCCGGAGCCTGGTTTGCAGAACCAGCTGAGAGAAATGAAGCAGCTCCTGTGTGGGCAGGGAAACCCCGGCGCTGTCGCACGCTGTCGCGGCAGCACGTCCTGTCACACGCAGGCCCGCGGCGGGAGGAAGGAAGCCCTCTCCGCAGCAGCTCCAGGCCGCGCTGCCCTCCGTGTTGAACACACAGCGTCACGCGCTTCTGTCCAGCACCGCCTGGGGCCGTGGGCGCCCCGACGTGGGACGCGGCCTTCCACGCGGATACTGTCACACGGCCACAGCGATGGAAAACTTGTAGCGACACACCGGGCTCTGGCGTAGGTTTTCCCAGCAGGCTTCTCAAGGGATGGTGCTCTGGCCGACGCACTGGTTTTGTTCTGTTTTGTTTTGTTTTTAGGACTATTAAAAGTTTAAAACTAAAAATAAATAAATAAATAAAAAATTAAAAAAATTAAAAAACAAAGCAAAGAACAAAAACCGTAAGCCCACAAAGCAGGGCTCACAGCCTGACGTCTTTTGCTCACCGAAGGAGGGTGGCCGGAGCGGGCGGGGCAGAGGGCGGACGTCTCCTTAGTGCTGTCAGGGTTTGAACACTGAGTCCCGTGAATGTGGGAGCTGAGCACAGAGACCAAAGGAAGGCAGATCCCGGCTCGCTGACACACAGCGGATTCCTGGATGGCACTCAGCCGTCCTGGGCTGCATTTCTCGGTCTACCAGCAAAGTCGGGAGAACAAATCCTGTTCCTAGCATGTGCTTCCGGCAAGAGACACACACGTGAAAACGCTTTTCCCGGAGGCAGCGGCAGGGACGGAAGACAACAGCCCTGTGTTTTTCTTCAGGAGACTTGCAGGCACGGTGTAGACGAAGCAGCTAACAACCTCACCCGGGAAGGGGGCAGACAGAGCCCTCCGGGGCCCATTCATCCGCGTGAGCTCACTCATTCATTCTTCGCATTCACCATTCATTGGTTTATCCTCCTCAACTGCGTCCCCAGGCCAGGGCACGGGGCGGGCCGCATCGCTCGTCCTCCTCCCGGCTGCCGCCGCCCAGAGCACGCAGCTGCCCATGGAGCACACGGCCGCACTTCTGCCCCCCGCTGTCCCGGGCCCCCACGCCTGCCCCTGCTGCCCTCCCCTTAGTGGGAGCGGCACGGTGTGAAGGCCAGGGAGAGACAGGGCGTCTCCTCCGGGGACCGGGGCGGTCCCTCCCGTGAGGGCTTCTAGCTGTGGCTGCGCGGCGCGCTCTACTTCTGTCCCCGCGGCCTGGTGTCTGGGCAGAGGCGAGGCTGGCGCACGCTTTTGCCCCCAACTCACTCCCTGCCTCCCTCCCTGTGTCTCTGCAGATGGACTGGGGTCCCCTGTTCCCACCCCAAAGCCTCCCAAGGGCAGAAGGTGTTCGTTTGAAAAGCAACTCCAGGCAGCCAGGAGCCCTGCCAGGACCTTCCCTCCTGAGTCACCATCCAGACAACACTCCCATCCCGGGAGAAGACAGGTTTTCCTGTCTCCTCTGAAAATGTTCTTTTTATGTGTGACTGCCCCCTTACTGCACATAGCTAAGCTGGGGAGAGACTGACAGAGAGAAGGAACCAGGCCCAAGACAGAGCCAGAACAGAGAGGAGCGAATCAGGGCCGCAGTCCAGGGTGGGCTGATGGGACGCGAAACGCGGGGCCTGCAGCCTCCCCGGGGCAGGCAGGCTCAGAGCTGTGGTGTAACCGGCACCGCCTGGTGCGATGAGCCGGAGCACTGCACCCGTGCAGGTACACAGCGTGTAGGCACACACAGAAACCAGGCGACAGACACACAGAAACGGTGCAGCGGACAGACAGCTAGAGGACCAGAGCGCCCCGGCCCTCGCTCCTGCCCCTCAGGAAGTCTCCGTTTCCCCGTGCTGTGCACCCTTGCTACTACTTGTTTTTAAATGAGGTCGGTGTGAACTAAGCCACTGCACTCGTGTCCTACAGGCCGGGTGCAGTGCGACCCAGCACGAGCTGTGATGTGGGTTCACTGCGTACAATCCGTTAGACAAAGAGCCTTAGCATGCCCACCGTCAGACCCCTCCTGCCTCTCGGGGGCTTTCTCTTGGTGACCCTTCCCTCCTTTCCCCTCCTGCGTCCTCCAGTCCATCCTCCCGCCACCTGAGACCCGAGCTCAGCGCGTCCAGCCACCTGCGAGCTGCTTCCCCTGACACCGACAGCCCGCACCTGCCTGCCCGAGGTGGGGCGGCCCTGTCCCACCCAGCACAGCGCACCTCCCCACCGCGGGGCCAGTGAAGAGGGAGCAGGAAGATTAACTGTTCTACGAAATCAAACCCAGATACAGAATTATTCAGGTCGGTCTCCAAAGGGCGGGATCAGCAAAACCTGTGCCTAATTCTAACCAGCAGGAGTTTTAAAGCTGCGTGCATTACTTTGATTGACCCTGTATTAAAAATAAGAAAACACGGGCATCCGCCTCCCCAGACTGCTGCAGGGCGCGGGACACAGAGCCCGCCTGCCTGTCACTGCCTTCTCCGTGGTGCTGGGGATTAAACCCAGCGCAAGGGCTCAGATCCGCCGGCCCCCTCTTTTGTTGCCACAGGGTCTGGCTGGGGTCAGATTGGAGACTCCCCTGCCTCGGCCTCCCGGGGTGCTGGGATTACAGGTGCACCACCACACCCATCAGAGCATGCGCCTCTGCACCCAGTGGAGCAGCTCCCGTGAGGCCCACGCCCAGCGACCCTGGAGAGCTCACCCCACTGCCGCCGCGGAGCACCGCTGCGCCCCGCATCCTCGGAGACGGCGCGGCCTGGACCGCGGCGCTCTCGCTGTGGGGCCTCCTTGCTGTCCCGAGAGCGTTTCGGGGTTCGCTGGGAGCTTCCTCAGCCCAGCGCACTCGGCGCCGCTTCCTGGTCGGTCCCGTGACCTTGGCCTGCGACCTCTGCGAGACGGCTGCTGTCAGCCAGGGTGGGCGGACGAGGCGGGGCCAGCCCACGGCGCGGCGCGGCTGCCCACCACGAGACTCCGCCAGGCGCCCGCGCGGATTTACGCAGTCGGGGTCCGGGAGCCCTGCCGCACGCGTGGACGCAGCCGGCGGCCCTGGCCGTGACTGCGGAGGGCCCCGGCCCCAGGCAGCCGGGGTCGGTGGGGATGACCGCGTCCGCACCGCGGCCGGGGCAAGGCTCGCGTGCCCCCGTGCTCCGTCTGGGATTTGGACAGTTCTTAAGCAAAAAGGAAAATTCTAAAATGGGACTTCCCGAGTTTACTGGCATCTTTTTAAGGGCTTAAAAATATGTGCTCAATTATATACAAAGTAAATATTAAAAGGCCATAAAATGCTGGGGGTGTATGATCTAAACAACCTATATTTCGTGGGTCAGAAAACTGTGTCTCGGGGGTTTAGCCCAGGTTCCACAGATGTCTGCTGGGAGCTGAGTCACTCACTCATATTTTCCGGAACTTTTCAAAATTTTTATCCTGAGAGACAGGATCCCAGTTAGGATGTGGACTTCCAGCCACCAAGGGCAAACTCGCCTTCCCCGCCCGGAGTCTCGGTCCCTAACCTCTCCCTGGTAGGGCTCCCTGCCCCCACCTGCACGCGCACCTGGCCTCCCTGCTGTCCGACCCTGGCTGGGGGCTGAGGGTGTCCATGGCAAACCAAATACAGCACCGCTATAAATAATCCTGGCCAGAAGAGCCAGGGGCTGCCGGCGAGAGGATGTGGCAACCAAACTCAGGCAATGCGGTGGACCTGGGCCCAGGGCACAGTGCTGTCCACGGGGCTGCGTGCCCGGCTGGCCTCACGGAGACCCGAGGACCCAGTGACCCTGGACTCACTGGCCTTCCAGGTACCGGCTCTATTTTCAGACCCTGCGTTCTACTTGGAATTCTCACCTGGGGGACTCGATGCTATTCCAAGCCTCCAAGACCTCCCAGAGTCCCAGGCCCTAGGTCCAAAACCTGCGCTCCCACGGAGCTGCAGTTGCCTTGGGGAGGGCTCGTGATGGCTCTAGACTCGGTTTCCCCCCGCTGTGACCGGAAGTAGCCACGTCTTCGCCCCAAGGGTTATTGTGAAGCTGAAACCCGATCGCTGCAGAGGGGCTGGTGCTCACGGAGCCCGGGAGTGCAGTTTCCATTTGTTTTTATAAATTAAGGCTGCATTAACAAATAGGAGGAAAGGCAAACAGTTCGGAGCAAATAAGATTGTTGATTTTATTTCTTTTCAGACTAGAATGTTTGAAAACCCTTTCCAAGAATACTATAAATTCTCTCAACCCCAAGCTCAGCGAACTCCTCCTCTTTGGCCGTTAGAAAGTTCACTGGGTTCGAGAAAACTCCAGCCAGCACGCCATGTTTGATGTAAGAGCCTGCCAAAGCTGTTTCTGTCCTCGCTCACTCTTGACCCCCTGAGATTTATATTTTTCCCTGTCCCTCATCCTTCTTCTCCCACTCTTTCCTTTTTCCCTTTTTCCTGGCATGGTCTCGATAACTTCCCGGGCAGATATCCAGTTTCTCCTTTTTATAGCGACTTGTGCCCTCCTGCAACAGGAACAGAGAGAGTGGGGTGAGACCAGGGAGGGGCACCGTCCGCACACGTGCCCGCCCTCCCGGCCCAGCCACTGCCGTGCCTCGCCTCGGTCCCTTGCTGGCTTGTTCTGTCCATCTGCTCGGGCAGGTGAAAGGTCACTGGGTGGAGCCACGGTAATTGCACCAGGAAAACTCCCAGTGATGCAGGAACATCGGTGAAAACCGAGAGAGAAGAAAATAGAGGCATGAACAAGAAGCTGCTGCCAAAAATGGTTGTTGAATCCCCTTGCATTTATTTTGAGCATCTTGCTTCGCATGTAAACATGAAACCAAACAAATCTGTAAGCTGGCCTGTTGAGACCAACTTGACATTGCAGTGGAAACTGAAGCTGAGTGTCTGCCATGCGAAAATAGCTGGATAAAAGTGAAAAGCTGTGTCAGTAAGCGAATAATCTGGTGAGCCTCTTACCCAAGTGCAGGCCTGTGCCCTGGCACTAAAGAGAAGATGAAAAAGTGGGACAGCAGAGTTTCTCCTTGCAGTATGGCATCAGAGGGAACAGCACGACACCCCCACCCTGGCTAGGGGGTCAGCCCACCACCCCAAAGAAGCTGGTCACTCTTGCTTATCTCTAGAGCCCTCTCAATGGTCCCTGTCTGTCCTCTTAGCTTTCCACCCACCCACCCATCTGTCCCCGCATCTGCCTCTGCCTCTGCCTATGTCTCACTCTACCTCTACCTCCATCTCCATCCCTACCTCCATCTCTACCTCCATCTCCATCTCTACCCCCATCTCTTCCTCCATCTCCATCTCTACCTTCATCTCCATCTCTATCTCCATCTCCATCTCTGCCCCCATCTCTACCTCCATCTCCATCTCTGCTTCCATCTCCATCTCTACCCCCATCTCTACCTCCATCTCCGTCTCTGCCTCACTCTAATCTATCAACCAACATGGAGATAACTTATTTACTCTGTCATATTTTCCCTTTTGAATAAAGCAGCATGAGAAAGGAGACAAGATTTCATCCACTGCTATATCCCTGGTCCTACAATCACATCTGACACGGCATTGACACAATAAATGGTTGTTTCCCAATGAAACAATGAGACGGAGCAATACTATATTAAGATAACTCAGGAAAATCTTCAGAGTGAAGATGTCATTGGCTGAGCCATGAGAGAGAATTGGGGCAGATGGGAGAGAGCATTCCAGGCCTGGGCACGGATGCCCCAAGGCAGCAGGGATGGAGTCGCATAGCACAGGAAGTACAGGCCTTATCCCAGCTCTCTGAGAGAGCGGGGAGGGGCACCAGTCTCTGACTGCTTGGGTTTAGGTAGAAAAAAGTAAGGACTGTTTCCTCAACTCACAGATGTTGGCACAACTCAAACACAGCCTTCATGTGTTTCTCTTATGTTCCTTATAATCCTGCAAGCCAGGGTCTTCATCTCCGGAGCGCACCCCCACCACTTATCAGAATAATTGACTCAGCAGTTAGGAAACCAGGGGCCAGTGCTGCAGACGCCTGCTGTGTCCGCCAGCTCCCAGCTTGGCCTCTGGCCCCTTGGTTCTTCCAGGTTTCTGCTCATTTGCAGTGATGTTCAGTATATGCACCTGCCTCCCCACCCTTCACTAAAACCAGACTCATGGCTAGCTCGTTAAACACAGACAAGACAAAACCCTGGCGGTGGAAATTCTGTCTCCTGCTTGTTCTTTGGTGCAGACCTGAGCTCCTAGGACAGGTCTTAGCCTGGGGGATCATCGCTGAAGAAATCCATGAGCTTATGTCAGCACCAGAATTAGAATCCCAGAACTGCAGTCATTTCTTATTCGAGTAAGAGATCTCACAAATAAAGTACTCGGGTTATTTCCATCCTGAAATCCGCCAGCCGCTATTAGTTGCTCGTGTGCGAAGTGTCTATCTGTGTGAGCCCATCACTATTACGGGTGCAGGTCTGGGTGCATTTGGGCTGCGTTAAAAGCCTGTAACAGCAAAGGTGGACATGAGCAGCATGGTCATTGATAGAAATAAAGGGGTGCAGCTAACCCCAAGCTCGGATCGCTAAAGCACAGCACCAAGTGCACACACCTTCCCCACCGCCTTCCAGCTCAGCTCACCGCTGATTTTCCTATGAATAACCACTCCTTCAGCAGTGCACATCATCACCCCAGTGAGAATACAGCAGCTTTTCATGGCCCCTCATTGCGCTCGCTTGGATTTTTCTCTCTGGCCATCTCTTGCTCCAAGCTCATCTCGCCCTAAACTCTTCTTATATCATCTGGTCTTCCCAGTAGCCCTAGGTCAGTTCTCCTTCAATATTTTGCCAGTGATCAACTAGGACGAAGCCAATTTTGTAAAAGGCTCATCCTCTGTCACAGGTCCCTGAAGGGGACAGCTTGTATGAAAATTGCTTTCAATAAAACTACCTGTGTCCTTCCCCAGTCACAGGGCGCTGTCCCCGAGGAGGGCCTGAGCTTCTGACGCCCTCCCGTCTGGGTGTGCCCTGACACCCCAGTTCCTGTTGCACAGACGACTCCACGGGAGCCCCCAAAGCCCCTTCCAGCTCTGTGCGTCCAGCTCCCTCCAGGCCTCCGAGCTGAACACAGAGCACTCACTTCCCAGTCAGAAACCTGCGTCACCGCGGACGCATTCGTCGTGTAGGAGAATAAAGCCCATCGGCTTTGCATTCCCCGTGGTCCCCAAGCTGCTCATCCTCCCTTTCTGCAGCGCTGCTGTTTGTCCAGGAGGCCCAGCTGTCCCCTCCGGAGGACGCCCCTGACTCTCACCTGGAGAACCTGACCTGACTGCTTCCACCCAGGGTCCCCCATCTCAGGCTTCTCCCCAGCCCTGTGCAGACGCGGCCAGCTCTTCCATACCAACCTCGGCCCGAGACTCTGCTGCCTTAGCTGAGGTTGGAAGGCAAACCTCCAGAAGTGGTCAGTGCACAAACTCATCTGGACAGCGCGGCAGGTCCCCCCCACGTCACACAGGCCGCTGACAACGCGCACACCTCCCCTTTCAGTCGTTCGCATAGGCAATGTCTATTCTTTACTAAGAATGAGGAGGGAACCCGGAACTGTGGAAAATACTCCTGGTGGGAACTCTCTTCCCTGGGGAAACTAGCGGCACTGCTTTGGGACTCCCACCTAAGCACAAACTAAAACCAAGGCAAGGCCGGAACCCGCAGCGTTGCCCGGCTTCAGGGGCCACAGTGTTCCTCACGGCGTCTGCCTGGCCCCGCCCGCCCGTGTGGGCCAAGGCCAGCCCGGAGCCACGCCACGATCAGCTGCACGTGGAGGAGGCCGGCTTCCCTTCGGGGTGAGAGTACCTCATTCCACGCGTTCCCCACACTTCCGCTCCCTTGTGTTCAAGATCTAGGCGTCCAAGAGCGAGCAGAGAGCAGTGGCCCGGTGTCCCCCACACCAGTGCATGCTGGATAGAGCCTCAGGGAGGGGCAGCGTGGAATCTCAACCGCCACCCTTTACAGTAAACAGGCCTTCGTCACTCAGGCATTCAGGCGTCCAGCAAATGCGCTGGGCACCCACTGAGATCCTGTCCCGTGCTGACACCAGGGCCACAGTGGGTTGATAGATCTAGTGGCACTCAAATAATCACTGCCGACCTTGAGCACAGATGCAGAAAGCACCAGGCTAAGCCATGCGTGAGAATTACCCCGCTCGATCTTCCCCGCCAGCCTGTGGGCAGATGTGTTCTGTCCCTTTGATGAGTCAGACACCGAGCCTGGGGTGAGCTGGGCCACACTCAAGGTCGGAGCTCGTCAGCAGTGCAGCCATAGCAGGAACCAGATGGTCTCGGTCGCCCTGTGCCCAGCGGGCAGGCACGGTGCCCATCAGCGTCACACAAGGCCACGGTTCCCCAGACAGGACCACGCCACTGCGACAGGGCCTCAGACAGCACCGGCAACAGCCGCTGCAGGGGCAGAGACTTTAGAAATCCCATCGAGAGGCGTATTTGTAATCCAAAGACTCGGGGGCACTTGCCGCCAGGGAGGGTCCCACGAACATTAACCGGCTGTGGTTAATGATAAACAGCGGCTGACGCGGCTGCACCCGCTGACCTGCGAGCCACGTCCAGCCAGGAGTCGGCGCATGGAGAGGCGGCTCCTTCCGGTCCTTTCCAGATCCCATCTCCAGACCGTCTCTGGGAAGCACCTTTAATTTAGGCTCTTTTCCAGGTGAGAAACTGGACTAAACACAACACTTGCTAATACGTGGGCCGAGCTAACAGGATCACCTGCAGCGGGGAGGGCAGCTGGGCCCCTGTGTGTCCCGTGACCCTGAGGAACTCGAGATGACAAACGCGGCTGACGTGTTGTCGGGAGCTCGGAGGGCAGCAAGGGAGAAGCACCCCTCTCCAGACGAGGGAAGTGCTATACCGTGGGGATGCGAGCTCTCTAACAGACCCAACATGCTGGGGGATGCTTTGTAAGGCTTTGGTCAGTACAATGGGTTCACAGGAATTTCATCAGTGTCATAAGTTATGGTAGACCCTGAAGGTGTACAAGCTGCCGTTCTTGGACACTCATCACGTACATTTCCGGCCCTAAGTCAACCCGCAGTCCCGACTCCGGCTGACTTAGCCGTGGCGTCTCCCCATAGGCCGAAACATAAGATTGCTTGAAGGGCATATTTCCTGGCTAATTGATTAAGAGGGTTTCTGGGTTATACAATATTCCCAATCCAAAGGCCACTCACAGGCAGGAGAAAACAATCTCCCTTTTAATAACAAGGAAACAATTACCAGGCTGAATTCCAAGCCACTGCCCACTCTGACCTGGTCTCAGACTTCCTCTCTGTTTCCATGAACTTGGAGGGGACTCCAAGTCCCACTTTGGGTTTCAGCTTTGTTTAAAGCACTGTGAGGAGGAGAATCGTTGTCCCGGCCACCCTGGCTGTGGACATCAAGTGCCGAGGTGACCAGGGGGACTCCCGGGGTGGGTGGCACAGACAGCCGAGGCTGGCGCTGGCAGCGCAGGAGATGCCGTGTGCGTGTCGAGCCCCGTGTCCACAGCGTGTTCTTCTCCTGTGGGGAACAACGTTTTCACAGGAATTTTGGAGCCAGGGCAGCCACTGACCCGAAGTTGTGTTTAAGTCCCAGGTCCCATGTTCTTTAAGGAGGCACAGCAAACCAAAGAAAACACTGAAGTGAGCTAGAGGACGCGTCCCAGCCACGAGGGCGTGCCCAAGTGTTGTCACACATGGAAAATGAAGCTCGCGTGCACAGGGTCCGGGTGCCCGCAGCTACGCAGGCTGCCCAGTGACTCAGATCACTGCGCTGGAGAAGGGGCCCGAGGTCCCGCCTCACTCCCTGAGCGACCTGCGGCCGGCTCTGCGTCCTCAGCAGCGGTTCTCGGCAGCAGCGGGTTCTTTCCGCAGAATCAAGGACTCCGAGGCTCTTGGGGAGCTGCAACACGGGGAAAGCAGCACTGACCACCTGCTGCTGGCACCCAGCCAGCCAGTCAGAGCCCGCAGTTCCCAGCGCCGGAGGCGCGGGAAGCAGCCGACAGCACCCGCAGCGCGATGACGCTGCGATGAGAGCACTGACTTTAAGTTTACTTTTTGATTTTTGTGTTCTTGGCTATTTTTCCACACGCCCTGCTTATTTTGGTGATTTGTGCGCTCCCCCAGAGTGTCCTGTCTGCGCTTCCTGGCCCATGGCTTCTGGGATACACTGGTTATTTTGTGCTTCACTAATTTTCCTCTGCCCCAAGCCAGCTCCGAGAATGCGAGAGGCACACGCTGAACCAGGGACAGAGCTAAGGCTCGGTGACACCAGGTTTCTTACACACGCCCTCCGCCTGCTGAGCGCTCTCCAGACCTAAAGAGGCTGACAGGCGCGGAGCTCTGACAAGGAACCGGCCCCGCGTGCGGGAGACGCCGTTGCTCCGGCAGAGGCGACTTCCTAGAATTGCTCGGAGCTCTGGAGGCAGAGCCCGCGGGCTGACGTTGCTTGGTTGCTCGGAACCCCGGGTGCGCTCTGGCGTGGAGGACGGCACCGGCGCACACGGACTCACACCCGAAACAGCCGCCCGCTGGAGACGGCACCCCGAGCGGCTCAGCGCGCACCACACGCCTGTCTGGACACGCTCACAGCCCACACTGGTGACTTCGACAGAAAACCAGTGACACAGTCGCACCGTGACTGTATGGTCCAACTCGCTGACGTTCACTGTATGGTCCAACTCGCTGAATGACCCGTTGAAAGCTCTGAACACTTTATTGCCTTTGGCCCTTGAGTTTGATCTCAAAAAAATTAAAATACATTTCAATGAATTTTGAGTTGTGAATCAACTTTTTTTAAACTTTGGATGCAACTTATCTTTATTTTAATTTTCATGCCATGGATATAATCTAGTGCTGGCCTCAGGAAACTGACTTTATCTTAGGAGTCCCAACAGCAGGGGACCCCTGCGGCGGCAGCGGAGGGTCAACCAGCTTTGTATGTGGTTTATGGTAACTGCTTTGAAACAGAACCAGGGAATTCTGCTCTGGGTGAGGGGCGTCCTGAGAACCCACACTCGTGAGGCCTGATTTCTCTGGAACTCAGTGTCTCACTCATAAAACAAGGAAACTGGACTGACAGGAGTACTTATGCGTGTTCGAGTTTTAAACAACTTTTCAATTAATGCTAATATTTAGATGATCCAAGAAACACAAAACAGGCTGTTTTTACTTGAAAATTAGTGTAAGTGTATCGCATTTCAAAAAATTTACCTGTGAATGAGTATTTGAGTTGAGATTTTGAAAGAGTCCTTCCAAACACTTCTTGCTATAGCTAAATCTGAATAACTACCTAAGAAACCTTTATTTTTGAGGAGCATAGCAGGAGAAATGATTGTGTGAGAAGCAGCAGCAAGACAATAAAGACTGTAAAATCAGGGAAATCTAGATTCACATCCTTGGCTCAGCGTAGAGTGCTACCACACCTGGTCTCCATCGGGGAAGGGAAAACGTCTACCTCTTAGGGCTGCTGCTAAGATTAGAGACGCGCCAGGCAGTAGGTGTGGTGACTGCTGCGGTAAACACTCAAAAGGTCTTCATTTGCTTTTCTTTTCTGTAGAAATCTTTGTACTACAGACAAAGCAATCCTGGCTTCGGCAGAAGAGTGAAATCAGCAAGCAGTGACCACCGTGCATCCAGTACTTCCCGGTGGGGTCCGTGTGGGTTTTGAATGTTTGCTTGCCAATCCCAGCTCTCTGACCTGTTGCCTTCAGGATCACAGGCAATGGGTTTAAATTCTCTGAGATGCAGTGTTTCACCCATCAATTGGTTGCTGTAGGACTTAGGAGAGGGTGACTCAGAATTTATCTTCCAAGAACTCAGCGAATGGTAGCTATGTTATTATGCTTCTTCAAACTGGAGCTGCTGCTGGATAGGAAAGCACGTTTCTGAGGGAGAGAGGAGCAAGTGTTACTTGGTGGTGGGCGAGTGGGGCCCAGGATCCCCTCGTCCGTCTGCGGTCAGGCGGGTCCTGGAAGCCGTGTGCCTGCGGAAGGCCTGCACACTCACAGACGCCTTCCTTGACGTGGAAACGATGCCCGAAACCCTCCTGCCCTCTTTCTGGGACCAGCGGGGGACTCCTCGCGCCTCTGCGCTGGGCCGCACAGGTCCCCCGCCACACGCGGTGCTCCCTGGTCACCTTCCTCCGGCTCTTCTGCTTCGTCTTTCTTTCTTTCTCTTTCTTGGAGGCAGTGGACTTGCTTCCCAGCTTTGGGAAATCTGAAACAAAGGTCGCATCGGTCCCACTGGGTATTTATTCTAGAGCTGCTTGCACAAAATGGACCTTAAAATGTTTGCTTACACAAATGACAGTTTAAAAATGCTGGCAAAAGCAATAAATTGGCATTAAATGTTTATACTTTGCTAGATAACTGCTAGAATCCCAAAGTACTGAGATTTTTACTGCCAGAAAACTTACACTAAAATGAATCTTAAGCCAACACTTAACACTAATGTGTGGGCTCCCTCTGCTGGGCCTCAGGCCCGTGACTGCTGGAGGGCTGGACCTCACAGGCCCGGGCTGGACGCCGGATCCTGGGGACAGAGTGGAGGCGGCATCTCCACCCACCGTCAGTCTGCCCACCACAGGTGGGCTGAAACTGCTGGAATTATATTCTCGTCAGCGTTAGAAAACAGGGATTTTTATTTTAGTTGAGAGACAGCAAGTTTTTGCTTCAGTTTCTGTTTTTGAAGGAGGCCTGGGTACTCTTGGAGAGGGGTCGCATGTTGGGGGGAGCCTGCTGCCAGGGTAACCAGGTCCTTAGTCCAGACGTGGCAAGGCCGGGTGCTTCCCTTGGAGACGCTCGGTTGATCAGATGGAAGGAAACAGAAAATGCAAACTATGATGACGCCACTTCAGAGACAGCGTGCATGAACCCGCGGCTCAGAAGAGGCTCCGTACGGATGATGGGTCTCTTTTCCCGTTGTTAATATTCCTATCTCCCCAAGTGATCGAGCTCCGTCAGCGATCCGACCTCGTCCTGTGCCTCGAAGGCTTGCTTCACTGTGGGGCTTGGAAGGAGATGTGAGGACTCAGCGCTGCTTAATAAAATTACATTTTCCCTTCCTAGAGTCATTAAAGATCAATCCCAAACTCTATAAAAATGTTGCTCTGTTTAATTTATGAAGCATTCTTAAAAAGATGTTCTCATTCTTAAAAACGCCTACTGATCCCTGATTTAGATGCTGCATTCAAAAATGGCTGCAGGGCGGCTGTGACCAGTGTAAGGGGCACTAAGTTCCGCTTGACACAGCAAGGCTTTGATCGGCTCTGTCGGTTTCTGTGAAGATCGTAAATAGAATTGGGGCAGGAGACTGGCATCTGAGTCACTCTGTAGTTTAGTGTAGTTTTTCGCAGCGAGATGTACAAAGTTAAGGACCTGAGAGGGTGCTCGTCAGCTCATGAAATATAACTTCAATTGTCAACTCCATTGACTTCATACTCCACTATTTTTATTGTAAAATTTCTAAGTCCATAGTAAACAAGACCTGTTAGGTATTGAAAGTGGCTGCCATATCAAGCATGGTCACAAATGTGTGAGGATAAGCCAACTTCACCTCGGACGCGGTGTCTCTAGAAAGGTAACCAAGGCGCTTGGTGTGAAAAGCCTCAGTCAGTAACCTCAGGGCTGCTGAGCCCAGCACCTCTTTCCTCCACGCGTCGCCCTCAAGCTTTCCTTCCTCGGACACAGGGGTCGGAAGGCGTGCAGAGCTGGTCATTCTGAGCGGGCAGCTACTGCTTCTCCCACGCAGGCTCCGGGCTCCCGTCTGCCTCGAGACTGAAGACCGTGTCTGTGGGGAGGACACGGCTGAGCAATGACAAGGGGCACAGGACTCACGGAAAGCGGACACGCGTCACGGGCCCCACAGCCACGCTCCACAGAGGACCACGCCCCGGGACCGCTGCTCACTGCCCCCGCCTCACGCAAGGACGCACCAGCTTGGGTGGTGACCACACAGCTTCCTGTCCCAGGCACCGTTCCACCCGTGTGGCCATTCTCTGTCCAGAGCCCACTGCCCACTGCGCTGACCAGACTCCAGCCTCCCACTTGGAGCTCTGCGGCCCAGTAAGCTGGAGTAATGCTACGTGGTCTATGTGGGAATCTTCTTGGAAAGTCTAACGCACGTTGACATGTTTAGAGTGGACCAACTTTGCTCACTCCAAAAATCTCAAAGTTTTTGGACTCCTACCACCCTTTTTTGATTATACTCATTAATATAACACAGTGTAAAGAAAACTCTGTCCGTGGTTACAGCAGCTCTCAGATCTAATTGGAGAAGAGCCAAACCTCATCCTGTGTTTATTTCACTGTGCCTCAGCCTGAAGACTGGAATTGTGGGGACATAACACGGCACTGACAGGTATGAATGAGCTAGGAGGCCGAAGCAGGAAGATCACAGGCCTGAGCTCAGATTGGACAATTTAGTAAAACCTCGTCCCCAAGCAAAAAACAAAAAAGGGTCAAGGAGATAGCTCAACGCAAAGGCCTTCAGTGCAACCTGTGGTACTACGAAAGAAAAAATGGTACATAACGAAGTGGTAACTCCACGACTCTGCTGGAGAAGCTGCATGTTAAAATAAAGTGTTCAGAGAACTCACATCCAAATTCCACAGTCAGAGCTTCGGTCTCCTTTCTCCACTCATCCCGCTTGGACTCAGGGTCTTCACGGGGTGGACCTGAGGTCCAGCCCCGCTTAGGGCGCTCGAAGCAGCCCTGGGTCCGGGACTCAGACCTCGGCCCACAGGCGCCTTGCTTAGGTCTTCTGTCTTTCTTCACCCATTACAGGCTTGCTCACAGTGTGTAATTGTCTGATTGATTATATTTACTTTTGATCCTCTGTCACCCCAATTAAAATATAAACTCCAGCAAACATTTTGTCCGTCCCGCTCAGTACTTTATTACAAGCATCAAGAACGTAGCATGTGGTGTGTGCTGGCTCCATTTTCCTCGGTGATGGCTAGATGAATTTTCCAGCTGCAGCTTGAGTGTGCTGGGCCTGGGGGAGCAGCAAGGCAGGACAGCCGGGGCGCAGTCTTGGCTGGACCCCAGCCTGTCAGCAGCAGGTCGTGGGGAACCGGGCCATCGCGGTGCTGGCCCAGAGGCCTGGTACTGTGCAGGCACTGGGAGGCGTACTGTGTGGCGAGAAGTCATGAGTCACGTGCAGCCAGCCCAAAGGGAAGGGACACTCGCAGGAAGGCCAGGTAGCCTTCTCCCGGGTCTGTGCCAGCCTCCAGCGTCACACTGGAAACGCTGCCTTCACAGCACGGTGGCCACAGGTCAGCACCAGGGCCCAGGGCTTAAGATCTCAGACTGCAGGCCCAGCCCCTCAGTCTCTCCCATTGACCGGAGAGGCAGGAGGTGCTCTCTGGGGTGCTAACCCCACTCCAGGGGCCCCTCCTAACACATCACCCTGGAGCTCCGCGCCCACAGAGAGCCAGGGTCCGAGCCTGTCTCTGTGCCCCTGCTTCCTGTGCTCAGCACGACTGCTGTGAGCAGTGGCGAGTATGAACAGGAGTGAGCTGTCCGCGTGCCATCTCAGGGGTCACCGCACCACCGCGACTGAGGACTGCTCGGGGAAGGGCTGAGTGAGAGAGGTGGGGAGGAGCTGGAACCCCAGGTCCGGAGCTGGACATCGGAACAGGTGCTTGTACATTTGCTAAGGCTGTGACCGGGAGCTTCGGAGCCACAGAGGTGGCTGGCTTCCTGAGGCTGCTGGTCACCGTCACACATCAGGGACAGGTCACAGGTGGAGCGGCTCGGAGTGGGGAGGCCTCCTGCGGACTTTGGAAGAAGTCAGGCACACACAGGGGCTGTGAACCAAAGGGAGGGGCAACCAGGGGCCAGGCATAACCAAGGGGACAGCACGGAGGGTAGGCCAGCTCCGGTGCTGTGGGAAAGCAGGGACCCGAGGACGGAGCAGGAGAACCTGGCTCCAGCGGATGGGCGGAAGCTGGTGTGCAGAGCAGGAAGGGCAGGGCACAAGGTGTGTCGGGGCTCACGGAGACACAGGGCGAGGCCACGTCTAAACCGGGGGCAGGAGCTCACAGTGGGGAAAGAGAAGGAAACCAAAGGGAGGCAGGGTGGCGAGGCAGTGCGTCCCTCCCGCAGCTCTGGAGAGAACTCGTGCAGGACAGGACTCAGCACAGGACGCCTCCCTGAGTGTTGCCTCTCCTGTCTGCCCCAGGGTGACCAAGGTGAGAGCCGGAGGTGTGAGCAGGGCCGGAAGGCGCAGGAGCAGGGCCCCACGGCAGACAGCAGCCCGGGAGGACAGGACACCGGCAGGGCTGGGCTGCGCCCACCTTAGGGCAGAGTTGGGGGTGAGGGCGAGGGTTAGGGGCTTAGGGTTAGGGTGAGGGCTAGTGAATTAGGGCTGGGGAGCTAGGGTGAGGGTTAGGGGTTTAGGGTTGGGGGTTAGGGTGAGGGTGCGGGTATTAGGGTTCATGTTAGGGCATTAGGAGTAGGGTGCTGTGGTTAGCAATGGGGTTAGGGTTAGAGTGAGGGTTAGGGCGAGTGTGAGTGTTAGGGGTTGGGGTGAGGGTGCGGGTATTAGGGCTCATGTTAGGGCATTAGGAGTAGGGTGTTGTGGTTAGGGATGGGGGTTAGGGTTAGAGTGAGGGTTAGGGTGAGTGTGAGTGTTAGGGGTTGGGGTGAGGGTGCGGGTATTAGGGTTCATGTTTGGGCATTAGGAGTAGGGTGCTGTGGTTAGAGTTGCAGAGACTACCTCGGCTGTTCCAGGAGAGGTGCGTGGGCAGGCTCAGGAAGCCGAAGCGTAGCACCTGAAAACCATCTTATCACTCATAGTAGAGATTTTATTTCATACTTCGAAATTTTACTTCCTTATAAAATTTGGTCCAATTGATTTGGACTTTGCAAGACTTATGCTCTCTCTCTCTGTGTGTCTCTCTCGGTCTCCGTCTCTCTCTGCTTCTCTCACTGGGCACTGAACCTGGTCCCTGTGCGCCAGGCAAGCCCTCTGCACTGAGCTCCAGTCCCAGGTCCTCGGTCTCTCCCTTCACCCCATCGCTGTGACCTTTCGGGCTCTTGCACAAGGTGGGGCCGGCATTTTGTGCAGGGCACCAGGTCTGAGGCTGGTTGTACAGTTAGTTCCGGTTTTAATGGGGCACCCTGGGATGTGTGCTGGTGACAAGAGCCGCGACCTGCCTCAGTGACCCCAGGAGGCCAGAGTCTCCGGAGCCTGGGAGCCCCAGCAATACACATGTCCCCGTCCCAGTTTCAGGGAGGGTGAACTTTTTGGGGAGAAGGACCGGCAGGACAGAAAGTGCACCGATGGGAAAATTAGGATGTGAAAGTGGTGAGCACTAAAGGGCCACAACCGGGCGTGAGGGCAGGGGGATGGAGAAGAGCAGAGAAGAGAAGAGAAACTAATCCTGTAACAGCCCCGGGGTAGGGGAGGGCATTAAGGAGCCCCTGGAACATTCCGGAATCTATGTGCTTTCACAGCGCTGGCAGGGCTGCCCACTGGGGATGGCGGGACAGGAGAAGCAGCTCCCTGAAAACGTGTGCCAGGGCTCCCTCGCCTGGTGGCGGGAGATGAGGCTGGATGCGCACTGTGCGGCCAGGGTCCCCGTGGGGTGGGTGAGTTGGGGGTGGCGACAGAGCCCTGGGAGCCGGGACGGACGCACGGGGGCCTCAGACAGAGACACCTTCAGAGTGAAGAGCAGGAACCTCATGGAAGTTAAAACAGGGCAATCTAGGAAAGAGAGGGCCGGTCCTGCGGAGGCCGGAGGCCACCGGCACACAGGGAGGGACACAGGAGACCCGTGCCGGGTCTGTGGAGGGTGCGCTGGACGCTCAGGGCACCGCAGGACACGGAAGGCAGCAGGAAGGCAAAGGAGACGAGGCGATGGAGCCGAGCGTGAGCCCGCATCGGCGGAGCCCGCCGCGGTGTCTGGGTGCTGGGAAAGGCTTCCTGGCGGCTGCGGGGCGGACCCTGCAGCCCCTGTCTCGGTGCTCGGGGCAGAGCACTGTGACCAGACACGCGTGTTAGGAGCCCGCAGGCGCTCACCGCCCCTCGCGCTGAGCAGGATGCCCGCGCTGTAGCCGCCGAGCTAGGGTAACTTTCCTCACAAACGCACACTCACTGAACCATAAAGGAGTCTCTCTTCACAGCAGATGGGATGCTCCAGAACGTGGTTATAGGCAGCCCAGTTAGGTAGGCGCACTGTGGGCATCAGACAGGGCCGGGCCCTCACTGGCGAGGTCAGTGCGGAAGACGAAGGTGGCTGGGGGTGCACTCGCCGAAGGGGGGCTTCAAGAGAAAGGAGAACTGCGCGCCCAGATGCTTCCCTAGGGGTGGACGGCAGTGACGGCAATCTGAGGGGGCACCAGGCACCTTGGGTGGGGACCAAGGCTCCTTCGCCACCCTTCCAGGGAAGCCCTTGTGCCTCCCGTTCCTTGCTGCGTGACTTGTTTCCCCATTTGATCCCCATTTAATCAGTATCACCCCAGCAATTACCCTTGTATATTGCCGCATGTCGCATCCATCCTATGGTCTGCCATCGGATCAGTATTACCTGAGTGACAATACTGTAATCTTGTTGGTTGATTACAGCTCTGTCCCACTTTAAACCTGTCTCGTGTCATAGCTTTGCCCAATAAACTCCCCAGAGAAGCAGCGTTGACGGGCAACGCACTTTCTGGGCCCCCTTCTGTCCCCCTCAACAGAAGTTTTCTTTCTCTCAATAAATTCTTCCTACTTTTAACCTCCATTGTTCCTAGAATTCTTTCCTTGATTTCAGAGAACAGGAACTGGGCGTTTCGGATGCCAAGCAGGTCGGAGTTTCTTTCCGGTACATCACACAGTGCTTCCACCCAGCTCGCCAAATACGAGGTCGTCGGTGCATCTTTCTCTGACACTTTTGGGGACCTCCTGACCCCCTGACGCAGCTGGATCGTCAGAGTGGACGTCACCCGGCGCTGGCCCCGTCCGCACCCCCAGCTCCGCGTGCCACATACCGCAGCACGGGCTCCCCAAAGCTGCCGCAGCGGTTTCCACGCCGAGAACGGAAATGCCCCTCTTCTTCCTACTCCCCTCAAAGCGCCACGCTGCGAAAGGGCAGGCAGACTCGGGCCTCAGCCCCTGGCGGCCACGTGCGAGCACCGCCGCAGCTCAGTGCCAGGGGTGAGAAGGCGGCCTGTCCGAGCGCCAGCGCCGTGGAATTAAAGCGGCCCCTCATCCGCCGAGATGAATGACCAGGATAATGATTAAGACGCCCTGTCCCGGAACCTGCTGTGAGGTCACAGTTGATGTCACTGATCGTGTTACTGCCCGGGCAGATCGAGCACCGTGAGGAACTGTCGCATGTGCTCAGGCAGGCCGTGGGGGCAGAATGGAGTCGCTCTCGTGCCCGTTAGCCTAAGAACACCCCGGACCCTGGGGAGCAGCAAGGCGGGGCTTCAGTTCATCCCATTTTAAAATCTGCGCTTTACCGACCTCAAATGCCCAGAATGTTTTGGAAGGTCCTTCTTAGCTTTTAAACAGAAATTCACAAAATGTTTCTTGAAAGCATCAATTAATCAGTAAATTTACATTTACTTAGATGTATCCTGGCTGTTAAATACTACCACTTCGTATCCTAGCAACTCAGTAGATGTTGCAAATTGACTATAATCCTAGTACTTGTGAGGCTGAGGCCAGGCTCAGCTACATTGTGAGTTCAAGACCAACCTAGAATACAAAGTGAAACATTTTGTATCAAAACCAAAAACAAAAAACCAGTGTCATAGCACGTGGTTTTGAAGGGCTGGTCTTTGTTAGGAAAGTCATAGTCATAAAAATAACTTTTTAAAAAGCTCTGAGGATGTTTGTTTTTCTCTTTTTAAACACTGCATTTAATCCCACTAAAACATTTAAAGCAACTCTCCTAAAGAGCTCTCTTTAGGCAACTGAATTCTTCTAAAGAAGCTTTAGGAAAAATTCTCTGTGTAATTCCATTAGGATATATTTCACATGGGATTTATAAATAATTAAGGGAATCACTGAACTGCATCTTAAAAATAATTCAACAGAATTGTTTTATTTCAATCTTCAAGCTTCCCTGAATTTTCCCTTTCCCGAGGAGTCATTCATATGACAGGAGGGCAGTTACTTGCCCAATAAGCATGCGTTTCCATGGTATTTAGATAGCATTTGTCTACACACAGCGATGCTGTTAGTGACTTAATTCACATGGGCTTTTTGCACAAGAAGGGTGTGATTGACTTTGACAAGTTATGCTGAAGAATGCATCAGCAGCTTCCTGCCTTCACCCCAAAACGGAACGGAATACTGGTTGTTGCAAGGTGACTTACATAAAAACTGTGTCAAATTACATCAGGTTTCACAGGGTCTCCTTGCACCGAGCAATTTAAATAGTATGTGTGCTTAAGGGTGATGAGTCTAAGGCACTGAGGAAAGGAGAATTTGAGTCTTGGTTCTCAAGTATAAAATGTTTCAGAGGAAGTTGGAAGGTGTGTGCAGTCCAAAGGCTAGCAAAACTTGGCATTCCAACTTAAGCACATTCAAGAAAGCATTTTAAACAGATTGTGATACTTAGGTGTGACCCAAGAAAATTAAATCTAAATATAGGCTGGACACTACGGTACATGCCTATCGTCCCAGCACTCCGGGAGGCTGAGGCAGGAGGATCACAAGTTCAAACTCAGTTGGGTGACTTAGCGACTTAAAAAGACCCTGTCTCAAAATAAAAAATAATACATGGGCCAGGATGTGGCTCAGTGGGAAGACTCTGGACTCCGTCCTCAGTGCCACAAAAAACAAAGACAAAACAAAACCCAGAAAACTAAATTTAATTTTAAATATGTGCAATCTTAGACCTTAGTCAAAATCGTGCTTAGGTTTCCCACATAAAGGGTTCACACGAAAACAACTGGATATTTTTGGAGAAGTCTTTTATCAAAGCAAGCTGGAGCACTTGATAAAGTGACCAGAAGCCATCACGGAAAACTAAGATGCAGGCGCACGGATGGGAGACCGGAGGCCTCTGTCGAAGCCGGAATGTGACCAGCAGAGAAAAACCCCCAGACCTCCGCTAGGAAAGGACATCGCGCTTCCAAGGCCGAGCTACTGCGCTTAGGAGGCAGCGCCCCCTCTCTGGAGGTGACGGACACGCAGCCAGCCGGGTCCCGTGTACCCAGGGTTACAGTTCGCTCAGCTTCTGAGAGCAGATGCTTATGGTGATGGTCATGGTTGTACCAGCCTCCACAGCCACGTGGGGACCCAAAAGTCCCACTGGTGTCCACCTCCGCCCGGGCTGTCCCAGCCCCTTGTACATCAGCTTGTTCCCACCTCAGGTCTTCTGACTTCTCCTGGGTAGGCAGCAGCCGCAGCTTCCCGGGCAGCCTGGGTGATATGAGGTGCATCATCACAGCTGTCCAACCGAGATGAATGTGAACCCCAACGTCTAGGCCATGCACTATCAGGGACCTGGTCTAGATCCCCAATCTTCCGAATGAGTGTACGGCGAAGGCTTAAATAAATGAGATAAGTGGTATGATTTTAGGGCTCTAGGAGGATCAAAGCCCCTGCAGAGTTCTTGACTCTGCAGTTATCATGAGGGCTAAGACCAAGAGCTTCTCTGGACCACCCGTATATATTTTCAAATAGACAAAGAGAGGGGATACTGAGGGAGGTGCTGAGGGAGGTGCCGGAACTGAGCAGGACTTGGGAGTCACTTCAAGGACATCTCCAAGTAGGAAGGAATGACAGAAAAGGAGAACTATCTTATCTCCAAGATGGCCTTTGTGATGGGACTGTGATGCCCTGCAGAGTAAGATGCCTGCAGGGCAGTCTCTATTAACATAATTAATTATGGAGCCAAGATGTCCTCAGCTGCGACCTTCTTTACCTTGCCCTTTGAGGTATCTCTGACCTCATTGGCCACTATGGGCCTCGGTCAGGACCAGTGATTCATACAGTTTCCTTACTATGAATCAGCTCCCATCATCGGGCAAGGGGCCTAGGCCTAGGACAGGCTCACAGGTAAGTAAAATGCCAATTAGTCAATTTTAAATCCTGCTCAGAGCTGCTTCGTAGCCGTCTCCAACAGTGCACAGTCAGGAGAAAGAGCAGATCAAGGCCCTCAACAGTGAGCTCGCCTTTTTCACTGCCCAGGGGCAGCTCCTGGAGCAGCAGAACAGATGTGGAAGGCCAGCGGAGCCACCCGTGGTCGCGGAAGGCAGCCTGGGGCAGCGGTGACTGTGTGTCCAAGGGCTGCGGCAGCAACCTCCGGGCAGCCGTGCACACTGGGCTGCAGAAGCTCAGCTGGAGGCAGAGGTCGGTAACGTGCAGGGCCGGTGCAGGACTGCAGGAATAAGTATGGGGATGCAGTGAACGAGGGTGCAGAGATGGAGCGAATTTGTCCTCATCAAGAGGGCAGCAGAGGAAGCTCTTGTGAGCAAGGCGGAGCTCCAGTCTTGCCTGGAAGGGCCGCCTAACGAGGTCGAGGTGAGTTTCAGTTTCAGATCTGGGACACATCCGGGTGCTGTCTGTGAACAGCGGCCGTGCCCCCTGGACCTGGACGGGGCCATCCCTGAGGTTGAGGCGCAGCACGAGATCAATCACAGCCAGGCAGAGGCCAAGAGCGCCTGCAGATCAGGAGCACCAGGAGCCTGTGAACGTCAAGCTGGCGCTGGGTATCGAGGTCTCCACCCACTGCAAGCTGCTGGAGGGCCAGGCACACACGAAGGCCACCATGGCAATGCAGGTGTGCCGAGCCCACCCTGGGGGCACCCAGACCAGGTTTCAGCCACACCAAGGGTGCCTTGGTGTAGGGAAGGTGGAGCCTGCACTGGGAAGCGGGTGTCCCGGGCCTCTGAGGTTCTGCACAAGGGAGTGGCACGGCAACCTCCTCAGGAGCGCGGGGGACACAGCTGTGTAGTGCTGGGGACACAGAACAAGGGACGCAGAGAGGCTTGGCCCATCCCTCAGCCACCCCTAGGAGTCTGCTGCCCATGCCCCCACTCTACCAAAACGCAGTTCAACTGTGTTCCAAAGCAACGCTGAGCTGGTTCTGTAAGAGAGAGAGACCGAGAGGGTGCTCATTCCTTTTTTTGTACTCTGTGTTTTTAAAATCATCCATAAATACTTTTCAGAAAGATAAGCAGTGAATGATTACATAGAACTAAATATCAAATATGCTTTTGCAGCCCTGGTTCTCAGCCGTGGAGAACAGGAGAGCGGATCAGTGGGCGATCCTAATCAGTGGCCGAGACTAATCAGACACGGAGTGCGTGGACGTGGTCTGTCCTTCCCTGTGTCCGTGTGAGTGGACAGCTGGGAACGGGGTCCAGGATACTCCAGGATTCAGGTTTCCGGGCTGCATGCGTCACGGTGGGAGCAAAGGGCGTGGCTCCCCAGAGGAGGACTCCAGCTTAAGGCTCCGGGCCCGTGCTGGACGGAAGTGTCTGCCAGGGTTTTAAACAGTCAGTTGGTCTCAGTCACATCCCTTGGACGTGCACAGTGCAGCTGTCCCACTTTAGGAGGTCCGGCACCCCAGAACTCATAAACTGTGAGGGTGGGCTGAACCGTCCTGAGAACTTTTATTGTTTTTCCCTATTTTGTTCAGAAATAAATACATTAACACTCGCTCTAAGCCATCTGCCAGTGGGAGCAGCAGCGCCCACGTCTGAGGTCTGGAGACCCCAAGGGCTGTCACGGTGCTGGGGGGTGGCAATGGCGCTGATGAGGGATGAGGAGGCCAGGGTGCCGCGGAGCACTGCGGGAGCTGATAGGGAATTACCTGCCGGGAGGCTCTTTGATGCCGAGATCGAGACACCCCCGGCGAGTTCATGAGCTGTGAGGTTAACCTTGGGGGCAATAACTGCTATTTCTCGGTGCCCCTGGGCGGCCTTGTCACAGTGATGGGCAGCCGCCCACCCTCCAGCAGAGACCTGGCCCGGAAGCCGACCACCGCACAGTGTGAGGCCGGCCTTCCACTGCCCCACGCTCCCTCACGCGGAGCTTGTGGGGGTAAGCAGGGTGCAGGACGGTCACCGAGCACTCTGCCGCTGTGCCTCTCCTGCCACCGCCGCTGGAGATGTCTCGGGGCATGGTCACTGTCGAGGTGCCCTGACCCGCGGGGCCCTCAGGGCCCAGGCACGAGGCCGCAGAGTGACGACGACTGCTGCCAACACAGGCCGCTGGTCCCGTGGTGCTGCTGCTGCTCCGACCTCGGTGTGAAGACCAGCGTCCCACTGCGGCCACCGCATAGGCGCCGGGACGTGTCTTCTGCAAACCCTGCGCTATTGATTCCAACTCCAGACTCCAGTAAAGCCAAAGCCCTAGCACAGATTTCTCTTGTTAAAAACGCAGACCCGTAACCTGAATGCTTTTCTTTTGCCTTAGCTACTAGAAAAACAAGCAGCCCGAAGTCGCTTGTGCTCTCTGAGAATGTCCCTGTGCAGGTGAGGCTGGGAGCGGGGACCCCCTGACTCAGAGCCTGGGGCCACTGATTCGCTGGGCCTCAGTTTCCTCTTCGGTGAGGTGGAGTTAATGATTAGCTGAGTTTATGGCTAAAATTAAAATTCTTAACCTGTAAGAGTGGGGAGATTGTACAACACACCCCGAGAGCACTGCTTGTTATGTTTCTGCTTTCTTCGACCAATTCTTGCATTTTCTAGCTGTCCATAACTTGTAAGCTTTTTAAGGCCTTATCTAGGTTACCAATGAACTGCCAATTTCCAGCAGATATCTTAGAAATGTACAACTTTTTTTGAAAAAAATAAAAAGGCCCTTGAAGGCTTGGAAGAGGCAGACCCCAGGGGCCTGACGGGACCACCTGCCCCTCCCTCTCTCTGCCTCCTGGCCACCGAGGTGAACAGCTTTCTCTGCCTGGCCCGTCTGCCTCACCTGCCCGCCTTGGGAATCGGGCAAGCATGGAACAAAGCCGCTAAAAACTTGACCCAAACTGGATGTTTCTCCTCCTTTAATTTGTGAGTGTTGTGTTTTGAGTCTCAGGGACGAGAAAGTGACCACGGCACGTGAAAAATGGGACTCAGCAAACCAAGCTGACTTCCTACCACTCTGGAAAAGCCCAGACTGCAAAGGGCGGGGAAAGAACCTTCTGCCTCCCGGAGAGAAGTGTGGTCCCCCAAGTCAGAGTGGAGAGAGCGACACAGGGCCCCGCTCCGCACTCACCCGGAATCCCTGGAGACAGCCTGCAGTCTCTGTGGTGCAGGAGACTTCTGCTTGTTACCAGCGCAGGCAGCGGTGTGGCAGAGCCCCGCCCCCAGGGACCCTGGTCCAGGTCTGTGAGCGAGCGGAGCCCTGTTCTCGGTATGTGTCGCCTGCTGATCTGCAGCTATGGTGCGGACAAACCGTGGCAAAGCGTTCTCTTTTTCCTAAGGATTTGCTAGTTTCCGTTAGGAAGCAGTACTATTTGAACACCACATATGTCAATGTGTGTGTGTGTGGTTTTAATTTTACCTTTATTATTAATTTCACACCACTGAGCATCAGAGTAAATCTATATTTTGGGGATGTGAAGGAAGAATTCTGCACCTCAGACTGTACCTTGTCTTGATGTTTGAGGTCACAACTGAATTGTCAACATAAGTTGTTTTTATATTTTATTTTCTAACAAGCCACTACTGTTTAATTATCTAGGCTCCATGGAAGTAGAATCTCACCAAGTGTTGGAAATAAGGTTGTGATCATGTCGTGCACTTGTTGATGAAACCAGTGTGGTCTTTAATGGGAAAGTCTCCCGTGTGCCCGTGACTTACCGAACCGAGGAGGATCTGTGCCTGTATCCGGGGAGCCGGGCACACGGTGGGAAGAGGTCATGAGAGGTCCGCACGGCTCAGGTGCGCTCGCCCCGGACCCCCACTCGGAGGGAGCCATGGAGACTCCTCCCGCCCAGTGGTCAGAAGTCGCTGCTCAGACAGGCACCCCTGCCCCAGTGAGCTGCTCCAGGGTTCTGCCAGAGACTCCAGTGTTCACGTGGCTGTGTTACTGTGTCTGTGTCATATGTTAACTTCATTTCTCTCCACTTTTCTGGTCATGTCACAAACTGTAAAGCTAAAGAGTTTATTTTCCACCATTTGTTTGATTCCATTAGTATTCCCAACCGTGAAGAATCATTCTACAGCCACATACTGGACAGCTCTACTTACTGACTGTGTGCACAGTGTGCACTGTTTGTTATTCTTTAACATGAAATCAGAGTAACCGATCATCCTTTGTGAATCATCTTTTGATGAGCCTCCTTTTCCCGTTTCCTTCTTAGATCGTTGATCGCATCCGACAAGCGTGGTAGTACGTGACTGTAAGCCCAGCGCTTTGGGAGCCTCAGGCTGGATGACTGAAAAGTGTGAGCAACGCAGTGACTCAGGGAGAATCTGTTTCAAAATTAAAAACAAAAAAGTGCTAGGGCTGTTGGTCAGCATGAAGATCTTTAATCCAACCTCTAGTACCCCCACCCCCAAAAAGGAAAGAAAAGACCAGTATAAAACAAAA